>PVKP010004620.1:0-96264 GCA_004027715.1 Plecturocebus donacophilus
GCCTCTAGGCTTTGGCTCCAGCAGCTGCCGTCCCCTGGGCTATGGATCTAGGAGCTGCTACTCAGTGGGCTATGGATCCAGTGGCTTCAGATCCCGGGGTTATGGAGGCTGTGGCTTCCCTTCCCTGGGCTATGGATCTGGATTCTGCCGCCCAACCTACTTGGCTTCTAGGAGCTGCCAGTCTTCTTGTTACAGACCAGCCTATCGATCAACCTTCTGTAGATCAACTTGTTGAATTTCCAGACCTTTTAAGCAAAATGTCTCAGTCTCTATATAGAGCTGCTATCATAGGCTTTTCCAGCTCTTACCACCAGCTCTTTATCCTTTCTCTGGCATCAAGTACTGGCTGACAGGCTAGTTCTTTTAGACTGTGAAATTAATGATCAAAATATAGAGTCAAATGTCTATAATTTTGAAACACGTGATTAATTATTACACAAGTTCATCTTATAAAGTATATAGAAGTTCAGTTTTGTTTCACCTAATAAATTCATTTATTGTTGATTCCAATATGTTCTTTTTCTCTTTTATTGGTTTTCAAAGTTTGCTTTGTCATCTGTCTTTGGGGCTGCAGGCCCCTGGAGGTCCTTTCTTTGGACATCTATTTCCCTACGTAATGTCATCAGGCCTGGTGTATGGGGAGATTCTGGGAACTCCACTGCCTGAAAGACAACAAGTGCATGTCTTCTGCTATGAAAACTGATTGGATTCTTAACAGAATTATTGGAGAGTAGGCCCATAACCGTGGTGAGTTTTCAAAAAAGACACGTTTTGCTGACAATCACATTTGTTTTTTGTTTACATTTTTAAAACAGCATTTAGAGTTTGCTCAGAAGATGTCAACTAGGTGATTAAATATAAGATATATAAATTATTTGAATAAATCTGATATATTACGATGAAAAAGGGAAAATACAAAGTGTTAGGTACTGGAGGGCATTATGGTTGTGTTTAAATATAGGACAAAATAAATTATTCAGTGCATGTGTGTGTGTGTGTGTGTTGTGTGCGATTGAAAGAGAGAGAGAGAAGCAGAGAAGACAAAGACTAAGGTTTACAACTGTGAGCAATGGAAACAGTTATAGGGAGGAATACTTTGTCTTGTTACAAATTTATATTTATAAATTATACATTTATAGAACTATTATGACCTGTGTGTTTTTCTTTAAGTTATTGAGTTTCTCAACAAGGAAAAATATATTATTCTTAAGTGATTTCTACATTGAGTGGGAGTTTAAATTAGATTACTTTCAATGTTCTAGATCTTATAACCTTCCTCCATATCCTGGAATCCACTGCTCAGTTGCGACACTGTGAATAAAAATAAATATTTGTAGGATGCTATTCAGATCTGAGACATAACAACTTCTTTGTTTATTTTAATTTGAGCAAGCAATTTCTTTCAGAGGCTGAAGGTAGCATAAAAATTCAGTTAAAACTTACCCATAAAATATTTAGTAACAACTCTCTATGAATGGGAAAATAACTTTCAAAGATTAACATTTCCTTCAATAATATGTCCTGAGTTTTAACTGATTTTTTTCCCCTGACACCTTTTCCTTAAGCTTTTTAAAATTAAATCTGATACAAGAGGGTATCTTTACCCTTTTACTGTAGACAATATGGGCTAAGCATGGAAGTGTGGGAACCACATCCTCTCATCATAGAAACCTGCCCGATACAGAAACTAAGAATAGAGAAGGGAGATACAGGAAGAAATTCTGGTGACACAGGCGTCTCTGATTCCCATGCCCTTAAGCCAGCTTTATTCATCATTTAAGTGTTTTGATTATATGGGTCAATAAAGTTTTCTTTAGGTTTAAACTAAATAAAATAATTCAGGTAAAATAAGGCTCCTGGCACTCGCATACAAATATTTACAGTTAATAAAAATTTGTCATCAAGTGCAGAGTTACTCATTGACTTTGACGTAAATAGGCAATTAAAAATTTTTATTAGTTAGACAAAAAGATCCTATGAGTCTGAATTATGCCATTAGCACTGAAGGTAGACTACTAATTTATCTTTAAATAATGTAGAATGAGTAAAATGTGGATTAAAAAAGCCATTTGAGAAAATAAACCCAAAGGGGTCACAGTAGCATGGCCATTAAGAAAGTCCTGGGGGCTAGAGGCTCATAACTTCAAGAGCAGAAGGCACCTAGCCAGCCCTGTAAAAAGAGATGAGCACAGATAAATGTTCAAAACACAGCAATCCCAAGATAGAAGGAAGGGGTGTCCAGTGACATAGAGGATCTAGTTCTGGAGTGACTTGGAGAATTTCCACCATTCTAATGCAGTCTTCGAAGTGGAAGGCAAAAAATTGAAACAGGGAGGCAAAGAGTAGAGCAGGAAATTAACATATTAGAATATTTTCAATATTTAACCCTTTCAAAGTATAATGTGAAGATTCAGATTTCAGGGATCAGACAAAATGAATATTCTTTGCCTCCTCCATTCTCTGCATGACTAATCTTTCCTTAATATGTCGTCTCTGCTAATCTCCAACTATTTTTTTCTTCTCTCACCTATTCTCTTTGCTTTTCTCCCCCACCCCCGACACCCCTCGCCGTGAATCAATTACCTCCAACTGGGTTCCTCCCACAACATGTGGGGATTTGATGAACTACAATTCAAGATGAGATTTGGGTGACGACCCAGAGCCAGACCATATCACAGCCCTTGTACATTAACCCCTTCATTTGATTAATCTATTAAAAATTGTTTTAAATTTCAGTAATGTTTCATTTCAACATGTATCCTTTTAGGTAAAGTAGATCCTTACAAGTAAGTAGAAAACAGCAGAAAAAATTAGACTGGGAAATAGGGGAATAAAATTCACTAGCACCAAAACTGTGTACTCTATTTTTTTGCATTAGTATGTGTGGTCTGGTGTGTGTTTTGGATGCTCTACGTTTTATAGAAATAAAACTTTTTATTTTTAAAACTATATATTTCACAGGAAAAGTATATATTTCACTTTTCCTGTGAAATATATACTGCATTGTCAACCTAGAGATGTGATTCTGTTTATAGGATTACTACAGGTAGTCTGGAATTTTGAAATCTCTTAAGTTTTTTCCATTTATAGAACCATATAAAGGAAAATAGAGTAAGTAAAGAAACACATGTTTGGAGTTAGATTATATTCTTGATTCTCTTGTTAAATTAGATTTTGATCTTATACTTAGAAATTAACCTTGGGTGTTACCTTCCTGATATGTAAAATGAGATGGCACTTCATAATTTATAATCTCAGAGGTTCCTTCCAGAATTACAGACATATTCGTATTTTATAACGAGTGTTAGTAGTAGTATATGGGGATGGGGAGTGAACTGTTAAAGTTCCCATCACAGTTTAATTTCTTCTATATGTCATAGGAAAGGAAAGGGAAGGCGAATGTTTAAGATGTGATACAATAGTATTAAGATAAATTTTGAAAAAGGTAAAATCATGATTCTTACACGAATAAAAAAATAAGCACATATAATTTTTTATTTAACTCATTCATAAATGTGGGGACCACTAAAATGCTACAACTGATTCAAAGGATAATTCAGAGAACACATTTATACAGGTTGTTAGGAAGGTTGAAATGAATTCACAGATAGATGCAAAGCAAGCACTGTACAAAGAGTAAAAATCAGTATAATTCCACCTGATGGAAACTATTTCATTTCTATAGACTAGAATCATTTGCATTATTAACAATTTTCTTCAACTTACAGAATTATGTAGGAGTTCAAAAACAATGATAAGGGACAATACCCTGAAAAATGACTAGATAGGCCCCATAGTCATTCACTTCCCCCATTCCAAAATTCCACAATTTTTTTCTTTCAAAAGTATGCGAAATCAATAATGTTATTTGTAAAACTCAGTAACACATGTGCTGCAAAAGTCTGAATATCATTTTATCCCTTAATAAGGAAACTAAGAAGAAAAAAACATTACGCCTATTATTTCCTGGAAAGAATTACTTTACCTTATCAATTTAGTTTTTTTTCTTTTTCTCATCTTTACTGAGGTATACTTGACAAAAATTATATAAATTTAACGAGTATAAATTGATGTTTTGAGATACACACATATGTAATATATAGACACATACTGTGAAATCATCACAGTCAAGGTAATTAATATATTCATCACTTCACAGTTTTCATTTGATTGATCATTTGACTGTGGCAAGACACTGAAGGTCTACTCTTTCAGCAAATTTTAAGTATACGATACCGTATTGTTAATTACAGTCACATTGCTATATGTTAGATATCCAAAACTTAATGATCCTGCATAACTGAAACATTTTACCCTTTAACCAACATCCTCCCATTTCACCCTCTGCTCAGGCCCTGGCAGCTACGAGTCTACTCTCTGCTTCTGTGAGTTTAACTACTTTAGATTTCTACATACATGATATTATACAGTATTTTTCTTTCTGTGTCTGGCTTATATCTCTTAGCATGATATCCTCCAGGTTCATCCAAAAGTTTTGCATTTCTAATGGCACTGCTTCTACATGTGACTTGGGGAATAAAAGGACATGATCACATAAAGGTGCCATATTTTGACTTCATCTTTCTTTCTGCTCTGTACTACTACTCCCACCACTCACCTCAAATGCTGCATTACTTTCTAATGTTGTTGCCTAGAAAAAACAAGCTCCTTCTTTTAACTTCACATTTAACTAAATCAAATAACATTCTATAAATATAAAAGGGCAAAATATGTGGCTTATATTTCCAACTCATTATATAAACATTCATATGGACTGAATGTTCGTGTTCCTCCAAAATTCATATGTTGATGAATACAGGGATTACCCAATGTCAAGGTATTTGGAGGTAGGACCTTTGTAAGGTTATTAGGTTTAGTTGAGGTCTTTAGAGTGGACCCACCCTCACTGCCCATGATGGGCTTAGGGCCCTTATAAGAGGAAGAGGCCAGAGCTCTCTTTCTACCCTGTGAGGATGAAGCAAGATGATAATCTTCTGCAAACCAGGAAGAGGTCCCTAATCAGAAACCACACTAGCTAAAAACTTCCTAGGCTCCAGAACTGTGAGCAGTAAATGTATGTTTTTTAAGCCACCTACTCTATTATTTTGCTATAGCAGCCCCAAGCTAGCTAAAATGATTACCTTTTAAAGTTTTTTCTGACATGAAGAAGCTAATTATTAGCCAGGTGTGGTGGTGCATGTCTGTAGTCCCAGCTCCTTGGGAAACTGAGGTAGAAGGATCTAAGCCAGGAGTTCCGGGCTGCAGTGAGCTATTGATTGCACCAGCACAATCCAGCCCAGGCAGCAAAGCAAGACCCCGTCTCTAAAAAAATAAAAATAAAATGATAATCATAAATGGGAGAATCATTCTTCTGGACTGTGGTAGTGGTTACACTAATCTATACATTAGATAAATTACATGAAACCATACACATACAAACACAAATGAGCACATATATAAACCAGTAAAACTCAGTAAGGTCTGTGGTCTAGCTAACAACATGGTACCAATGTCAATTTCCTGGGTTTGATTTGTAGCATGGTTAAATAAGTTGTCAATATTGCAGGAGGCTGGGTGAAGGACTCTATCTACTATTTTTATAACCTCACGTGAGTGTATGATTTTTTTAAGTTTAATTAGAGTTAACCACATGTTGAGAACAAAAGTAGATTATTCATTGGTAGGATGTGTTATAAGGTTTCTAGTGGGCATTTCTGGAAGATAAAAATACTAAACTCTGTTAATTAAAGTGAGAAGATGCAGTTATTGATGTATGGAAACTCTTCTGTCCTAAAGTTCTATTTCATTTTATTCTCACAGATTTAAGAGTACCTGTGCAGTTTTGTTACATGGATATATTATGCGGTGGTGAACTTGGGGCTTTTAGTGTATCCTCATCCAGGTAGTTCATATTGTCTCCAGTAGGTAATTTTTTATCCCTCACCCCCTCCCACTCGCCTACCTTTTGGAGTCTCCAAAGTCAATTATTCCACTCTATATTTCCAGGTGTACACATTGTTTAGCTCCCAATCATAAGTGAGAACATGTGCTACTTGACACAGTTTCTGAGTCATTTCACTTAGGATAATGGCTTCCAGTTCCATCCATTTTGCTGCTGCAAAATACACAATTTTATTCTTTTTTTATGGCTGAGTAGTATCACGTTGCATTTATGTATCACTTTTTAAAATTCAGCCATTCATTGATGGACACTTTGGCTGATTCCATGATTTTGCCATGGTGAATAATGCTGTAAGAAACATACCAGCACAGGGGATTTTAATATATACCACAACAGTATTTTTCCCAAGTTTCTTTGGACTACATAACATTGTAACTTTTAGTCAAACCAATTTTAGTTAAAATCTATGCTCAAGGTAATGAGTGATTGCCCTCATTTCAGGGCATTTCTGCAAAGAGGCAATATCTAAATTCGCCTCTGATATATATTATCTTTTTGGTACTTCAGTGGCAAAATAACAGTAGTCATGTAATTGAAGGGAAAGTTGTTAACACACTCATGATCATAAAATGTAGTGAATAGTGGCTGATTTTGTCTTTTTTAATGACTTACTCTTTCTGCTGGGCAAATGACCACAAAAGTTAATATCTTGACTATAAAATTGCTTCCAGAGACTTCACTGTCTGTGTTCCATGAATACTGTAAGGTGAAGAGGTGCCATTGGCTGTTCATATTCTCCAGCTTATAAACCAAGTTTGAAAAATGCTTTAGCTTTGACAATCTTAGGGTAATTTACCATGGTCTATTATTACACTAGAGAGAACAAGAAAAACAGTCAACCACATTTAGTATATCCTTGGGAGCCACAGACTTCATTCTGGGAAAATGATGCAGAAATATTATTTTAGTCAATTGTGAACACACGCAGAGTAATGTTTTGTACAGAAGCCTACATTTACTGAAGCCACGAGATGGAATTCTACTCAGCAAAAGTTTTCATTTTAAAATTCTAGACAAGAAAAGAATATGGCTGTGGATTCTCTGCCTTTTGTTCTTCTACTCCCTACCTTCTGTCAATTGCATTTGTAGTCTGTCTGGGATCATCTATTCTTTCTCTCCACTTTTGTTTTTCTTCTGAGAAGTTTTAAGTACTAAGGAGCTTAATGACAAAATCACCTCAGCTGTGTCATGCATTTGATCCTCAGCATTTGTTAGCTTTATTTCATGGCTTAACAAACACAGAAAGTGGGGTTGGATATTGAAATATCTGCAAACAGACAGAACTAGTCTTACTTTTTGGATTTATAACTTTTTGTTAAAATATCTTTTAATACTTTTTAAATATATCTCTATATTTTTATCTGAGAAGTAAAAATATTAAGTAAGTCGTAAGTCTATTATAAGAAATATATATGATAATATATGATAATTATATAGGATGTGAATTTTTAGATTTTGAATTTCTTGAAGGTACTGTGCCTCAGACATCTCTTTCCTTTGAGCACATCTTTGTTATTCTGAGCACATTCCCCTCAATATATGATTGTCATACATTTGTCAGTGTTCACACATTAGTCTCCTTTTAGCAAGCAGGAGGAGCATAGAAAAGACTTTGATCAGCATTACTAAAATTCTCATAGGGCATGGCTATTTCAAACATAAGCAAATAAATCATTGCTATTTCAACTATGGCTAAAAATAAATTTTGTGTGATAAAGTTTAATGTAACTAAATTAATATATTTGCTTTTCTAAATTTTAACATTGTTTTGTTGGGTTTGAATAAAATAAGTAGAAAAATAAATAAATACATAAACCCTTTTAAAAGAAATATTGTTCCTTTTGAAATAGGATTCTGGGCAAACCCCTATTAATTACTGCAGCATATAATGATAGCCACTAAAAAAGAAAAAAGCCGACAATAAAACAGAATGCCACCAGGCATCCATTAGACTATCATTGTAACTAACACATTCTATTCTTGATGGTAACAGATAATCATTACTACACCAAGATTTTTTTTAATTTTTATATTTCTAGATGGTGCACATGCAAGTTTCTTACATGCATATTTTGCATAGTGGTGAAGTTTGAGATTGCAGTGTATCCATTACCCGGATAGTGAACATCTACCATGAATCTGTTGGGAATGCCTAAACAAGATGTAGTTTGTTAATGATCTTGAAGCTCAAAATGAATGGACACCATAAGTTATCATGTTTGCATGTTGAACTTTAAAGTCTTCCCAAGGTAAATAGCAAATGAAGGCCCATTGCCCTCAAGTTGCTGAAATCATGTAGAACTGATACTGTCCAAAGGAGTCCTGCCTGTTCATAGGCATATGATTCCTAAGTGACCAGGTGTCTTTGGTAAGTCATAACTTGATTACTAACAATAACAATCTCCCTAAAATGAAACAAGAGCTAGAATAGTTCTAGTGGAAGGAAAAGAGTTTGTAAGGATCAAGCTGCTTAAAAAGACAGAGGAGTCAGGGCTGCTAGATCTAGTAACCACCTGATATCCCAAGTTTTGAGTGGTCTTCCATGCTGTCCTCCAGATAATAGGAGTTCTTGATCATCTGAATGTCATGCTCAGGGTCCCCACTTTGGTGTCTACACTTCCAGGGTCTTCTCAGCTTTTGTGCTTTAGAAACATTCCTTAGAAGATTTAAGCATTTAGTTAATATGTATTCTTTTTACATGCACATTACTCTGCCTGCTGTGAGAGTGAACCCATTTAAATTGTCAAAGCATGTGAATCCTGAAGAAACATCATACATATGTATATATGTATGTATATATGTATACATACATATATATGGTGTTTATGTATATGTATACATATACATAATATACATAAACCATATATATACACCACATATATGTATATAAACACTGTGTATATATATATATATATATATATGCAGAGAGACAGAACTAGTCTCACTTTATTGGTCTCACTACGTACAGTGTTTATATACATATGTACATATATATGATGTTACATATATACATATATATGATGTTTCATGTATATATGAATTCATATATGAATCTCCAACTCCAACACCAGATATTTGCCTTGTAAATACCATAGAACCTCTTAAAAATTCAATTTCCTTAGATGTAAAAGAGAGATAATGAATGGCAATTTTATCATGGTGTTATAATGAGAGGCTAATGATGGGATATGTGAAGAAACAGAAGATTTCCTTGAGTATAGAAATCACTCCATAAATGTTAACTATTATTAGACGATAAATGTGTGCAACTTACTACCAAAAACTAAATGCACGTGGATGCTTTGAGTGAGCCATACAAATATTCTTTTACGCACCCTAAAATGAAATATTTACCCTAAACGTATTTCTACACATTTTTTTTGCTAAAAATGTTTTAAACGTTTAGAAATTATAAATATTTAGCAAATTTCAAACCTTTAAAATGTGTTTGACATTTAACAACATGTATTAGTTGTTTGGCACATTTTAAATTTTCAGAAGCTTCTAAACATTTAGGCGGTACACATGTCAATTTCTAAACATTTAAAATATCCACTAGAGTACACAACAGTGTAATTCACTTTCTCCTAAACATCATACATATGTAAATCAATGTGTTTTACTCTATTTTCTTTATGTTTTATCCTGGATGTAACCTAAGTCACCATTCCCTTAATGCTTTTTATGTATCCAATTTTTAAAATTTATTTTATTCTATGATCCTTCTGGTTAAACCCATTTATTTGCCATTAATTTCTTGTCCTCACCCATGTCTGTTCTTCTCCAGGTCATCACGTTGCTATACATAGGTTCATCTGTAGATGTAATGCTCCCTCTCACATAATAAGGAAACGTGACTATCTACAACATTACTTTGGAACTTTTTATTTGTTAGGCAATTTTCAATGTACTTGAAGAAAATAATTTCGTATTTGCTTTACTGCTTATAAACACAATTCCCAAGGTCCACAGTATAATTTTCTTTCTTTCTTTCTTTCTTTCTTTCTTTCTTTTTTTTTTTTTTTTTTTTTTTTTTTTTTTTTTTTTTTTTTTTTTTTTTTTTTTTTTTTGGGATGTTGTCTCGCTCTGTCGCCAGGCTGGAGTGTAGTGACACGATCTCGGGTCACTGCAACCTCTACCTCCCTGGTTCAAGCGATTCTCCTGCCTCAGCCTCCCAAGTAGCTGGGATTACAGGTGCACACCACCATGCCCGGCTAATTTTTGTGTTTTTAGTAAAGATGGGGTTTTACCATGCTAACCATGATGGTCCCGATCTCCTGACCTCGTGATCCGCCCACCTCGACCTCCCAGAGTGCTGGTATTAGAGGCGTGAGCCACCATCGCGCCTGGCCTTTTTATTGTATTGTATTGTATTTTAGACGGAGTCTTGCTGTCACCCCGGCTGAAGGGCAGCGGTGGGATCTCGGCTCACCACAACCTTCTCCTCCAGGTTCAAGCGATTCTCCTGCCGGACCTTCCTGAATAGCTGGGAGTACAGGCGCCCACTGCCATGCCCGGGTAATTTTTTGTATTTTAGTAGAGACGGGTTTTCACCATGCTGTCCATGCTGGTCCGCCCACCTCAGCCTCTCAAAGTGCTGGAATTATAGGCATGAGCAACCACTTCCGGCTGAGATTACTTTTTTAAAGTATTAGGCCTGACATTTCCATCTTCTTAGCTAATATAATTTAAGTCCGCTTATATAAGGCATTCTATACCCATCCAGCTGGTAAAGAGAGCCAAGTAGAATTATTTTTTAATAAAACTTATTCGATTTTTATACAGTATTGTGATCATACAATGATATCTTTGTCTTTTATGCACCATTCATATCACATATATTAGTTGTTAGGAAACATAAGCAAGTGCTTTGTAATATGGCAAACCATATCAGGAGTGACTGAGAAAAGAATCACAATAAAATATAATACTGTAGGCAGGGAGGAAAAATAGAGCTATATCTCAGCATCCTCTAAGTGATCCTCTCAGTCAAAAATTAAGTTAGCAATGATCAGTCAATTTCTTGGACTATGTAACAGTCATCTGAAGTCCAAGACCAAGAGTAAACTGGCCTTTGATTATAAAATATGGGTATGCATATTTATAACGGAATTAATCTATTCAGCTGAAATTGGACAACACACTAAGATGTTCTTTTGCAAACTGTAGGGCAGAAGAATAATAAAGGTGGGTATCTAAAACATCACACTCACAGGGTCACAGCACATATGCCTCTAGGCAATAAGGTGACATTTAGACCCCCTTTGACACTAATAAATGAATCAGATACAGCAGTCACACATTAAGCTGCTGCACTGGAAACTTCTCTTCCTGCTCATTGGGGATCTACTGGTTACTCAGTCTAATCCTGTGTCTCTTCTTATTCCAGCTTCTTGGTCCACCCCACTGATCTAAGCTTTTCTAGCATCCACCAAGATGGATCTTTGTAATGACTCTCAGAGAAGCTGCTATAAGACCCTCAGCAGCCATAGATCATGATTTATATCACAGGGTGGTTTTTAGACTCTGAATTCAATGGATTCCAATCTCTACTTTATAGATCCAGCAGTACTCCAAGCTTAAATTATGGTCCCAGCTTCTTGCCATCCAAACTACTTCTCTGCTAGGAAAAGCCTGTCAACTTACTGTAGACCAATGTACAGGCTTGACTTCTACAAATCAGTTTACTGCCTCTTCATACACCTCGAGGAAATGCTGCTTTCCCTCATATTCATCTCCACAAATCCCATTTTAGGAACTGGCTGACCATAAACTACTCAGTTTCTCTTAGAGAGAAAGGTTCTATTACCATCATACAATCAAAATAGGATCAACATTGAGAAACTACATTAAAAATGCAAATGTCAGAAAATAGAAGTTATATATAATAGAAATTAGGGGGTTATTTCATGTGCTCTTGACAGTGTACAATGTGACAGAAATATTATTAATTAATAAAGTAATCTTTTAAGGAATTCAAGTATAAACAGCTTTTCCTTGAATATTTTTTAGTTATTGGCTTAGTGAGGTTGCATGGTTTTTACTATGATGAATTACTATTTGGATAACTTGGCTGTTGATTTTGTAAGAAGCAATGTGTAAAGTCAGAACAAGGACAGCCCGCTTTCTACAAGCAGGGAAAAAATTCCTATGGTCTACAATAATTTATAATCCAAGAATTACTATTTTTCTACATAAAACACTAACAAGATTCAAAATAATTCAGAATATGTAAATGCAAAGGACTTAAGACTCTGTTTAGCTTTGTATAGTAGCTTCAGGGTCTGAGAGAATAGCAAAAGTGATTGAATTTAATGGACTACGACACACTTTCTCTAAAGTCACTTATCTTCTGTTAACATACTTCCACTCATTTTCCAGAGACAGATTAAGACATTCCTCCTTCAGGGATATGGCTATCTCTTACCTCCCTGTCCTTACCTCTCACATGCATACACTTCACTGCATGCTTGCTGAATTGACTTGAAATGACTCTCTCTAGCTTTCAAATTTTACATCACTATATTAAAAAAATTGGACTGGATGGCTCAGTTTAACAATTGTTTATTTTGTATTTAGTATATAGTAGGCACTGTTGACACTGTGACCATTTCCAAGTTTAAGAATACACACACACACACACACACACAAACACACACAAACACACACACGAATCTGCTAATAGTGAATAGTGAGTTGCTAACAATCCAGGGTTAATTTTACACATCTAACTTGACCTCCTGCCAATGTTGGATACTTTTCATCACCTTATTTATAACACATTTAATTCAATTTTGGTACCTCCTCAGTCTTTTGTGGGCTCCCTTCCTTTGCCAATACTTAAATGTAAAGTTTTATCAGGGTACCATCCTAGACCCCCTTCTCAGTTCATTCTACATATTTTTATGACTTTAGTAAGTATTCTTATGTGAGGCGGTTGAGCATTGTAGTTAAGAATATAGTCTATTGGATCATATTTCCCAAGTTTGAACCCCAGGGCCCACTCTTACTCCTAAACTACCTTCTAATCCATTGTTTGTTCTGTAGCCAGAGTCATTTTCTAGGAGGCAAATTTGATCTAGTTATCTACATGTTTATTTATCTGTCAATGTTTTATTTTTGTTGTATATTCACCTTATCTTATGTAATCAATGGGGTACGATGAGTGTTAGAATCCACAGATTTCTGCATCTTAGAAAGATAGTAGAGTGGATAAACTGTACATTATAGAATACCCCAAGTAGAATCTAAGACTACACCCCATAATAAAAAATAATTTATTTCTGAAGCACAACATAAAGATGCCCACATGAAGCAGGCAAAAAATGAATATGTATAATTCTCATTAGTTTGAGCCATGAGATTCCATCTAAATGTCATCTTTTACCAACAGGTTGGTTCTTTAAAAAGTTATTGGTTTTCAGAGTTTTTTGGACCATAGAAGAATATCCAAATCCCCACCACAGCTTACAGAGTGAATTATAATCTGGGTCCTCTCCATCTGTCACCATCCTCATCTTTCACCTCTTCTGTTCTGAATCTCTTTGCTGATGCTGAGCTTCTTGAAACAGAGCCTCTTGGTCTACTTCCTATACCTTTGACTTTAGCTTAGCTGAAGCAATTTGGCATATTTTTTAGATAACATGTGTGTATGATTATTCTAGGCATGAAATAATTAGGGGTAACATCATAGGATGACTTGAATATTGTACTTAGGAAAATGAATTCGAGATTGTAAAGGTCAACATGGACTTTTAGGAAAAAAAAATCTGAAAAATGCATAGGAAATAAGGTTTAGATAGGTAACACCGAAGGCTCAGGGCACACTGAAGACCACCTGCAAAAGCAGAGGCAGGAGAGCTAAGTTAGAGCAAGATAGGAAAGCTGTAGAGAAACCAGAAGACTCCATATTTGAAGATTAAAATAGCAAAGCATGCTGACCCAAGATTGAGGGTGGGAAGTAAGGAAGAGAAGGTCGTAGATATCTCCCAGGGATCTTGTTTTCAGACAGTAGGTGGTATATTATAACCAAGACAGGGTCCAAAGGAATAGAAGCAAGTCTGGGCCAGGTGGTACTGATTAAGAAGACAGTTGCGACTCCTCTAAGTTTACTGTTATAAAACATCCAGGAGGAGTTTAGACGTCTAGGAACAGGATAAGATAGGAGATATTCATCAATGATATAACCAGGAATTATCTAGTTTACCATTAAGTATTAAACAACAACAACTATTAATTTTGACTACTCTTGAGCTTTAATGTCAAATAAGAAAGAACAGTTGGTATTTGCCTCCCAACTTCACTTTAGAGATTATGATTCAGAGATGCGTCAAAGAGTGGCTTATAGATGAGGGTAAAGGGTAAAGCAGATATGTTACCAAACGTATAATTTCCCTAAGCTGAAATTTATAATCATACAAGATTTAAGGAAGATTGTCATGCATTCATTTGCATATTGATATACACACTTAACTTATAGCCAGTTGGTGAACTGTCATGGACTTGTTTGAGTAGCACCGCTTTAGTCTAGAGGACAGAGAAATAAATATATATTTTTTTAAATGCTAGAATTAAGTATAGAGAGAATTTAAAAATCACAACAGGAAAACCTACTTTATCTTGAGATATAATGATTTGAGGTGAGAAAAGGCTTAATTATTTTCATCCAGATGAAGAAAAAGCATTCAAAGCAGAGAGGAGTTTGTCCCTGAAGTATGAAAGAGCTTGAGATACTTTAGTGTGGAAGAAAGACCAGCGTGTTTGTGAGAAAGAGAAAGAACACTGTATGAAGATGAAGTCAGAGACATGAGCAGGGACTCAATTACACAGCTTCATAGATCATATAGAGGATTTGTTTCATCCTCAATGTATGGGAAATCAATCAGGAAGTTGTGATCAGGGGAGTGATAGGACCATATTTTTTTGAGATAAGGCAGAAAAATGAAAGGAAAGGAAAGGAAAGAAAAGGGGAAGGAAGGAAGGAAAGAAAGAAAAAGAAAAAGGAAGGAAGGAAGGAAGGGAAGGAAGAAAGGTCAATCAGGGGTATAGAGGAAAGAATGGAGGAAACAACTTTAAAAAAAAAGAGGCAGACAATCTTGACATCCTTTTCAGTTGCTCCAGCAAGAAAGGAGGCTACCTTGGAATAGGATAATGCTTTTCCTCCAGGGCTAACTTTGCTCTCTCCCCAGGCAATTTTCAGAGACATTCTTAATTGTAATTTTAAGAGGGAGGTGTGCTACTGGCATCGAGTGGGTAGAGGTCAAGAATACTGCCAGCTATCTTACAATGCACAGGTTATCTCCCCACAACAACAGAAAAACCTATCCAGCCCTAAATGCCCATGGTACCAAAGGTGAGAAATCCTGGACTGCACAGAAAGCAGTAAGAGGACTGGATAGATGTAAGTTAAATTTGGGAAAGAAAATGGCAATGCTCAGAGTAGATTGCATATGTTAGGAGGATTCTAAATTGTCTGAGTTAAACAATTAGATGGGTGGAAAATGCTGTTTACTAATAGGACAGAAAAAAAAATTCTGCCTCACTAGAGAAGAGCAGAAGTTCAGTGTCATACACATAAAAGTTTAACACCACTATGAAATCTCTAAGTGGAATGGCAAGAAGTACTTGGATATTTAGGTCCAAAATTAAGAAAGAAAAAGGACACAGACCAGAAAGATAATTTGGATATTTGAATGTCACAGAATATGGGTGGTGTTTGAAGCCGTGGAAGGGAGGTGTCTCCTCTATAGAGAGAATGTGTCCAGAGATCAGCACCAAGTCTTAAGGAATACTATGAAAGAAATCCAACTAACAGTAACAAAGAAGTAGGTGAAAGTTAGATAGAAGACTAGAACTGTAATATCATGCAAGTATATAGATGAACATGATTTAAGATTAAGGACATAGTCACCTGTAGTGAATATAGTTAAATATTCACATGGGATCATCCTAAAAATGTACATCACGTTTGGCAGCATTGACCATATCAGAGCAATTCCAGAAGAGTTTTAAACCAGACAGAAACAAGATGGTAATTGTAGTAATAGTCTGTTTTCATACTGCTGTAAAGAACTGCTCAAGACTGGGTAATTTAGAAAGGAAAGAGGTTTAATTGACTCACAGTTCAGCATGGCTAGGGAGAGCTCAGTACACTTACCATCATGGTGGAAGGCAAAGGGGAAACAAGGCACCTTCTTCACAAGACTACAGAGAGGAGAAGTGCCTAGTGAAAGGGGAAGAGCCCCTTATAAGCCTCCACCTGGTCTTTCCCTTGGCACATGGGGATTATGGGGATTATTGTGATTACAATCCAAAATGAGAATTGGGTGAAAACACAAAATCTACACATATCAGTTATAGAAAAGAAAAGAAAAAGTGAGGTAGCTGACAAACTGATGGCATGCCTCTTTTTTCTTCTTCTTTTTTTTTTTTTTGAGATGGAGTCTCCTACCATCGCCCAGGCTGGAGGGCAGTGTGATCCTGGCTCACTGCTACCTCTGCCCATGGGTTCAAGCAATTCTCCTGTCTCAGCTTCCTGAGTACCTGGGATTACAGTTGCCTACCACCACGCCAAGCTAAGTTTTTGTATTTTTAGTAGAGATGGGGTTTCACCGTGTTGGCCAGGCTGGTCTTGAACTCTTGACTTTGTGATTCACCTGCCTCAGTCTCCCTAAGTGCTAGGGTTACAGACCTGAGCCACCACGCCTGGCCCTATGGCATGCCTCTTTAGATAATTCTGCTATAAAATAAGAAGAGCTATATAATCATGGAGAAAGTGGCACTATTTAAATTTTTTGGATTGAAGAAGATTGAGCATGGTTATAAGGCAGAGAATGAAAGAACCATTAGAATGAATGAGAATGGAGCAATTGGAAAGAGAAAGAAAAATAATTGAGAAAGATCCCAGAGGCAATTCTGCTTGTGATATAGACTGAGAACACATAATGAAGATGACTTCAAGCACTGAAATTTGTTAGATATTTTGACTTTTATTTATTTTTTATTTTCTTAAGATACTTTGATTTTTAAAATGAACATGTTGATATAGTCAAAGTAATGAAGTTCCAAAATTTCAAATGAGACATATGTACAAATATGAGACGCATGGAAGAGAGCCATGTTTATGGAAATACAAAGTGAAGAGAATACACAATTATTCTTAAGGTTCATGTATTTGGATCTGGTAAGGTGCAAAATTAATTATATTTTCTGCAATTACTTTCAATGTCTAAAGTCACAATTACTTTTGCACCAGCCTAATTAAAGAAAGAATTGGACTCAGAGTCAAAGACTTGTATTCCAATCCCAAGCTCACATCTTTCTGACTGCATGGTATCCTTTCCTCAGATGACAAATTATTATTCTATGATTATAGCTCCTTCAACTATGTCATAAACATGCTATGAAGCATTAGTGTGAAATCTATGAAAGCACTTTCAGTCCAAACAGCTTTATATAAAGGTGACATAAAATAATGCAAAGTATTTTCACAAAATTTTCTAATTCAGTACATATATATGACCATGATATTTTACCTTTCTCAAAATTTATGGGTATATTTATACATATATATATCCATAATGAATATATTTAAATGTGTCAATATGCTTAGAGAGATGTTTTCTAGTTTACTTAATAAAGATGTGGCTCTTTATATTTAAAACTATTGGATTAAGCTGGCACAGTGGCTCATGCCTGCAATCCTAGAACTTTGAGAGGCTGAGGCAGGGAGCCCAGGCATTTGAGCTCAAGCATGGACAACATAGGGAGAACACATCTCTACTAAAAATTTTAAAAAAGGTAGCCAGCCCTGGGGGTGCATGCCTGTAGTTCCAGCTACTTTTGAGTTGAGGTGGGAGGATCTCTTGAGCTCAGGAACTCCAGGCTGCAATTAGCCAAGAGTGCATCACTGCACTCCAGCCTGGTCCATGGAAGTGAGATCCTGTTTCAAAAGAAATAAATGAAACTATCGTATTGCCTTAAATGACATATATGTTGAATTTTAATTTTTGAAAAAATTTTAGTGATATCTATTTTTACGAGTATTCCAAGTTCCAAAAGTAACATATGTACATTTTTAATTTTTAAAAATTGCAGTTATTTTTATCTTTTAAAAAACTATGTAGAGTTTGAGAAATTAAAAAATATCTGAAAATAATAGTGGCTATCGTATATTGTTGGACATCCCCTAAATAACACTGATATGTCTACAGGAATAGAGGAAAACTAACTAAAAGACTGATGCCACAGTGATTCAGGAAATTGGTATATAGCTGGTTGTGATGGAGAATTTGAGTTAAGAGAAATGTCTGGGTAGTGTGTATGGGATTTGTGTCTGTAATAAAAATGGAAAGAGGCCATAATTAAGATATTACTGCAATGTAAAGTTGTACCCAGACTTCTGGCTAAGCTAACTGAACACCTTCAGCAGTTATGGTTTAATTGATCCTGCTGCCTTGTGTAATGAGAAGAGAATAAGTGCACATTCACATATAAGGAGTATAAAAATTGTTTGGGAAATGCCCCCACACACTAAAACCATAATTTCCATCCTCCATCCATCTTCTAAGTGGCTCTCTAGCTTAATAGACCTTGGCTTACTGGTTATGATTAACTTGGGGAAATATTCATTATAAGAGATATATTTAATATTCATTTCATATTTAATTAGAGATAACTTTAAAAGCAGAAACATTATTTTCACATACATACATTTATCTTGAGTGAAAGTTTTAAAAAGTTAATTATTTGATATAAATAATGGATGAGCACCCATGATGTGCCAGGAATTACGTCAAAGAAGACTAAGTACCATCACTGACCCCACAAAACTTCTGTGTATCGTGTTCTTCTCACATGTGTCATTGCCTTGGAAGCTGAAATATTACTTATCCTGCATGAGTCGTTTCAAAACACATCCCTTGCAATTCCTCCCATGTGTACGTGTGTGTGTGAACTAGACTATCAAATAGTGAGACTTTGTTCCTGAAGATCTAAAGTCTAGTTTAGATGAACACCTGTCTAATATGAGGAGTTTGATTTTGGCATTAAGGGATGAGAAGTGTCAACCTAAAAAGAAACTCACCCATGCTCTTCAGAACAAATGAGTTTTAATTGGAAATAGAGAAGTGCAATCTAGGACATGCATACTGTGATGGATGATGGATCATAGGCACATACACAGGGTCAGGGCACAGGAGAAGTTTTTAAACACAAAGGGAGGTCTGGTCCAGGTAAGCTGCTTTGAGACAAGGTTCACAGGTCAAAAACTCATTGCAGGAGTTGACTTTTGTTTATTGGCAAAGACAGCTGTTGCTAGGAAACTGTCCTGGAAGCTATTTATCTGGAATACTGCAAACTTGAAGGAGTTCTTGTGATAAGTCTTGTTACAGCATGTATGCGTAAGGATTTTTTTTTGTGTGACCTTTCTTGTCACCATTTTGTTGGAGTTTGACATAAACGATTCCACTTTAGTACATCTTTCACAAAGGGATTTGGCGTAATATGAGCAATACATTTGGTAGAAATTTGTAAGCAGAACAATGGACAAACTATTCCATTGTTGCCAGATAAGCGAATACTACAGGAGATTACAAAAAACAATCATCTATGAAACAGTTTGAAAAGGTCAAATTATATAAATAGCTTTTTGCTTTTCAATTTCTAAAAGATGCTTTAAGGCATCTTTTAGAAGTTGGATATGGTAATAAGTGGGGGGAAAAAAGACATTTCCAATTCCAAGACTTTTCTTTATCCCATTGATTTTTTTTATGGTGATAATTTTAACGACTTACTATGATGGTATATTTTATATTGCCTTGTCTTTCTAGAAGGATGAACAAGAGAAGCTCAACGAAAAGTGAAATTAATCACTCCTGAAGGTGTCATATTTCTCATTCCCACCTGAGTTGGCAAAGGCCAGCACTCTATCAAAATTCAAGTTTTTGCAAATGTATTTTATTGATAGTCAACTCACTAAAGGTATACCCGTTTCTAGCAATTATTCCCAGTGAAATTTTGTGTTTTACAAAGAACGTTCTGCCCCACATTGAAAAAGAATCTAACAACTCCATGGTGGATAAAACATGAGTTGCTTAAAGAGAATAAGCTGAATGAGATGATAAATAGAAGATAATTTGTAAGAAAGCATCTCCATAGTAACTCTGAATACTGAAAAGGTAACAAAAATCAATTAAGAAGCTCTCCCCTCAGTTGGCTATATTTGGGGAATTCATAAAAGGGCTAAGAATACTCAAGTAGACATATCAGATGAAATGCAAATATTAACACCATGAATTTTTTTTCACCTGCACACTCAATTGTCCATGTGATTCTGGGAGCAGAAATTACAAGCTTCACAAAATGTCTGTATAGCATTGTGGTTCATGCTAGCCTTAAAAACAGATACACGTGGGATGACATGGTGTCTGTGATTTGTTTGACTTATTACCTGAATGTTATATAACTTCTTCAAGCCTCCATGGCCTCATTTCTAAACTGATTATGGCAATTTGTATTTCATAAGGTTTTTGCAAAGATTAAATCATAACACATGTTTAAATGTTGTGCACATAGTTAATGCTAATAAAACATGTAAATAATGGGGGTGGGTGCCGATGACTGTTAGGAGCACATTGTTGGTAAGAATTTGCACTCCCATGCTCAGAATACTCACACTCAGGCTAAATAAAAGGGGTGGGAGACACTATGTGTATCATGACCAATGTTTTGGAAAGCAAACCACACCTTATTTCTGCAGAGAAAGACAGAGAGACAGAGAGAGAAAGAGAGAGAGACAGACAGGGAGAGAGAGAGACAAAGAGAGAGACAGAGAAGGAGAGTAAGAGAGAGACAGAGACAGAGAGAGAAGCCAATGGGCTTCTATAAACCAGAATGATTAAACTGCTGTTAAGGACAAATGAATGTGTTGAGTCATAATTATAACCTAGGTTACTTAGTCATTTGATGAAAACACATGCACAAGAATAGGGAAGGTCTCAGATACTGCATCACGCCCATCAGTGTGAGGGTATCAGCATCACTGGACACAGGCAGGGGCATCAGGGCATCTTCTCAGTGCAACTCAGCTGAACTCACATCTCCTGTCAACATGTTCTACAACTGCTGCTCTGGAAACTTCTCCTCCCGCTCCTGTGGGGGCTACCTGGGCTACCCAGGCTCCTCCTGTGGTTCTCCCTACCCCAGCAACCTGGTCTATAGCACTGACCTTTGCTCTCCCAGGGCCTCTCAGCTGGGTTCCTCTCTCTACAGGGGCTGTCAGGAGCCCTGCTGGGAGCCCACCAGCTGCCAGATGTCCTGTGTGAAGTCCAGCCCCTGCCAGACCTCCTGCTTTCAAAGTTGTCTTCCTCACTAAGCTTAATCATTTTTAGCTTTTGATTTAAAATAAGAGGCACGTGACTATTCCTTTCACTTGAACACATAGAGGCCATTTAGGGTTATTGATTAAACTAATTGCAATATTGTTGTGTCTCAGGGAATAGGGGAGCCTGAGGAGATGGAGAAACACAGGGGCATGCCATTAGATGGAACAGTCATAACACACACACATTTTATTTCTTAAGTTTGTTGTCTTATTGATATGGGAAGGGGGCAGGGAAGTGCTGGGTAGAGAAAGGTGGGTCCCTGGCTATGGCTCCACCCCTGGGCCTGTGCCCACGGACCTAGGTGAGGACAGGCATTTCTATTTTTGTGCCCAAATGTTGCATCACTCAAGACCACCCTGGACTGCCAGAACCCCATCCTGTGCCTATAAAAACCCCGAGACCCTAGTGGGCATGCACACAAGCAGCTGGACGTCAAGGGGAACAGACCAGCAGACAAAGACGCAAGTGGCTGGATGTCAGAGGAAAGTACTGGTGTAAGAGCACACCAACAGACACCGGCAGACCTGCAGGCCATCCACCAGTGGAACAATGCCAAGTTTGGCCAGGGGTGTTGGAGGAGAGCCCGGCCGTTGAGCCATCCCAGTTCCAGAGTAAAACCACCTTCCCACTCCATCTCTCTCCTGGCTCCCCCATATGCTGAGAGTTACTTCCACTCAATAAAACCTTGCACTCATTCTCCAAACCCATGTGTGATCTGATTCTTCTGGTACACCAAGGCAAGAAACTCCAGGATCCAGAAAGCTTTCTGTCTTTGCCATAAGGCAGGGGGTATAAACGAGCTAACACAAGCTGCCTACGGATGGCTAAACTGAAAGAGCACCCTGTAATACACACCCACTCAGGCTTCAGCTGCAAACATTCACCACTAGACACTGTGGGGTTGGAGCCCCACAACCTGCCCATCTGCTTGTTCCCCCAGAGGTTTGAGCAGCGGGTCACCAAAGAAGCGAGCCACAACCCCATCGCACACCCTGCAAGGGGGGATAAAAGAACTTTTCCTGTTTTATTATATGGGTGCCGTTCATGGTGCCCCCGAACAATTATAGTAGTAACATTAAACGTCACTGATCACAGATCACCATAACAGATGTAATAATAATTAAAAAGTCTGAAATATTGCAAACGTTATCAAAATGTAACACAGAGACATGAAGTGAGCACATACTACTGGAAAAATGATGCTGATGGTCTTGCTTGACTCAATGTTACCACAAATCTTTAATTTGTAAAACATGCAGTATCTGCAAAGGGCAATAAAGAAAAGCACAATAAAATGTGGTATGCCTGTACTCAATAAAAGATAAATAAATTTTAACTAAATAAATGGAATTGAGCTGGGTGACAATCCCCAGGATATGCCAATGACATCAAACATGTATTCGTTTTTGCTAGTGGAACTCTTTTTAGATAAGCTACTTGTCATCAATCCTCTGATTACCATCATCAAAATTGATTTAGCACAATCTCAATGTCTTAATGACACACTGTCACAACTCCAGTGCCTATAGAAGTGAGACAGCTCAAAAACAAATTCACATTTCCGGATCACACAAAACCAGAAAAATAACTTCAGTCAAAGATGATAACCTCAGAGGAAGGCAAGAACTGCATCTGGGGAAATAAGCAAAAACAAGTGTATAATTACTACAATAAACTATAACATTTTTGCATCCAAGATATAATGAAACAAAGGGTTGGAAAACGTGGATGCTAGTGCTCAGATGGTCAAAACACCATGGTTCATTCTTTTCTCCACTTACTTATTATTAAGAGCTGCATAGACACTGTGTAATCCTCCAACTTTTATGTTTTTCTTCTTTTGCTTTTTTGTTTGGCTATTTGAATTAATGTTTTGTGTAACTGAATTGTAAATGACCAAGAATTAGCCAAAGAAGCAAAACTATTGAGAGATAGTCTCAGAGAAGAAATGCTGTTACATATGATTTATCATATTATAATATATCTGCTTCTATTTCTCATTAGAAACAGAGAAAGCTGGTAAAATACCATTTCTATATTCCACATAAGAATTTTGAAGCATTCTAAAGCTTAAACTTTTATTTTCTATATATATTACAGTGTCTGAGAAGAGTTATATGGTACTTGATTTATTTCATAGAATGTATGTTTTAAAAAGTTATACATTTCCCTCAAAAAAAACCTCTTTTGAGGTGGACCAACGTATACTTGACTGCAGAAATATACTCTATTTATTCTCAAGAGTTGCTCTTAAATGCTATAAGATTAATACTATAAGATGAATTACTATGAGATTAATACTATAAGATTACTAACTTTACAGTTGTGAATATTGACTACCATTGTGGGAGCTAATAATTTACTGACTTCAGTCTTTGGTCTGTCCTGTTAAAATTTCATACGTCATCTTAATAAAGATCAGATGGTCTTAAATACAAGTGAAGATTTCATCCAATAGACAGATTTGACAAGATGTCATGTAATGTTAATTCTAAGTTATTAAAATTCTGACAGAAAATTATAGGATGTGACAGCCGGAAAGGACCTTAGAGAGCATCTCATCTAAACTCATTATCTTAAAAGATATCCAGAGAGGCAGAGTGACTGGTCCAAATTTATGTGGTGAATTGATAGAGCCAAGGCTGAAAGCCAGATCTCTTCCTACTTTGTCTAGTATTTCTCCATGGCTATGCCATGGTTCTATATGAAACTTCTTGAATGGATAAGAGGAATAGATGTAAATTAACTGAGGGCATTTGGTATAAGTTTGGGATGAAGAGCGTGACTAGGCTAGGCATGGTGGCTCATGTCTGTAATCCTGGTACTTTGGGAGGCTAAGGCAGGAGGATCACTTGAGGCCTGGGATTCAAAACCAGCCTGGGCAGCATAGTGAGATCCCTGTCTCTACAAAATAATTTAAAATAGCCAGGTGTGGTGGTGTGAGCCTGTGGTCCTAGCTATTCAGGAAATCAAGGTAGGAAGATAGTTTGAATCCAGGAGTTCAAGGTTGCAAATTTTGTGATCACACCACTACACTCCAACCTGGGCTACAGAGTGAGATCCTGCCTCTAAAGAAACAAAGAAAGGGAGTGACTAGTTATTTTATTTTCCTTCACTTTAATGTTTCTAAACAAATGACTAAGAAGTTTAGCATAGCCATACGATCAAATATAAAGGACATTTAAATTATTCAATGTTAAAACTACCAAATGCTGAGCTCTTGAGAGATGGAGGCAAGTTCCATCATTAATGGGAATAAGTACAATTCAACTTTTAAAGGAATGTGAAAATTAACACATAATTATAAATTAACAACGTAATCACAAACATGCAAAAAATAAACTGTACTTGTTTTCACTTATAATTTTATATCAATCCTAGATTGATGTTATAATGAGAAGTGTCTTGGTCTGCATAAAGATTTCTAACCTGTAATAATGGCTGTTTTTATTCATCATTCAACACGTGTCAGGTAATCTGGTACCATATAAAATATCTCATTTATTTTAATTTTTAAAATGATAAATCCGTGACATAGAAAACTTATGGAACCTGTTCAAAGTTACAGTTTGAGGTTGTAAATATTGGCTTAAAATCCTGGCATTCTCACTCTAGAATTCTTGTATTTAGTTGCTTCCTCATACCAAATGTTGATATTCTATCCTCTGGTGGTTGGGAGGTAACACTGCAGCTGAAGTCATTCCAGGAGAATGATTTCAAGACCAGGAGAGACCAGGAAATTGTTAAACCCTTTAGAAGCAAGCGTATCCAGTTACTGTATGCAATAGGTAACCAGTTCTATCTAGTTCTCAAGAATGCCAGCAAATAAACTACATAATCATCATTTTTCAAATGCTTACAAAGTTAATGCTTAGTTTTTAGTAGTCTGCATGTAAACAATTTCAAGGTGACCAGTTGCTCTAGCCTACGTCATTCCATAGGTAACTCCCTCTATAAATCCAGCAACAACCAAAATCTGTGTTTACTAACTTAATCAAAATTATATATTGAAACATTTATTAATTTGACACTTACTTAAATAAAATGTGCTAGTTATTGCCTCATTCCAAAGAGAAAATAACTCATGGAGTGGCCTTATTCACAAATGACAAACTTAACATCACCATATAAAATTTGAAGGGACTGCACAAGTACTCACTAATTGTGAAATTAACAAGAAGGCTGCTGGCTGGAGACAGTTTCATAAATTTCAGGCTATATGGTGTCCTGCCTATACCTACACAATTTGGCAAGAGGACTCTGTGTTGACATTGAAAACTGGTTTCGATTTCCATATTAAAAACATACCAAGACAGCCAGGCACAGTGGCTTGTGCCTGTAATCCCAGCACTTTTGGAGGCCATGACGGGTGGATCACCTGAGGTCAAGAGTTCAAGATAAGCATGGCCAACATGGTGAAATCCTGTCTCTACTGAATATACAAAAATTAGTCAGGTGTGGTGGCTCCTGACTGTAATCCCAGCTACTTGAGAGGCTGTGGCAGGAGAATTGCTTGAACCTGGGAGGCAGAGGTTTCAGTGAGCTGAAATCACACCACTGCACTCCAGCCTGGGCAACAGAGCAAGACTCCATCTCAAAAGAAAAAAAAAAAAAAAAGAAAAAAGAAAGAAGAGAAAAAGAAATAGGCCATGGCCATATCGTTTAAAATGCTGTAGATAGGCTAAAGGAAAAGGATCTTATTCTAAGAACAATGAGAATCAATTTGGTATCTTTAAGCAATAAAGTCACAAGCTATAATGAAGCCTCCATGCGATAATAAATACAAATATGTATAAGAATAAAATGGGTGGCTGTAGGGTTCATGTGGAGGGCACAGTGAGATCTTTAAACACATAAATGTGGTCATTCAAAATTATAAATGACTTGCATGTGTTACAAAGGTATTGTATACAAGATGAGTGTGCAGCCTATAAAGCTGAATGTATTTAAATGTGCCCTTTTAAATATATAATATCCTCAGTCTTTCACATATCATGAAAGTGTTTCCATAAGAGTTACTGAGAATTGCTGAATGTTCTAGGGCTCCTTCAGAGCTCTGAAAGGGAGTCTAGGATACTGCAGTAAGAATATACTTTTATTTTATTGTCATTAGTTGAGCCAAGTATATTATAGAATATGTTGCAGAAATTGTGCTGGTCGATTCTGTGCTATGAGTATGAAACTATGCTAAGTACAATGTACCAATGCAATGAATATAGGAGCTGATCATCTGTCTGCAGTCAGTAAACAAAACACAGAATAGAGTAAGACGAAAAACACATCTGAAGCACATTTGTCATATGGGAAAATTATCAACCTTTGAGAAGCACAAACACAAGTAAACACACCACTTTGTAACGTATAGAGAAAAGGAATTAAATCCATTAGTAATTCAGAAAAGGAAGTAATAACTCCTCAGTGGGAAGATGGGGAAAGACTTCAGAAAAAGGAAGCATTTAAACTTGGCTTTTAAGGAGATGAGGTAAACAAATGCTAGGCAAAATACAAGTGTTTATAGGGCAATGGCCACCTTCAGTACAGTGCATGAACAGTGAGAGGGAATATGACCAGAGTCCTCTCACATTCTGGTCCACGGGAGAGAACAAGATCTGAGTGGAATAAGATTGGGCTCAACTGGATCCAATTCTAACTTAAAATGTCTTGAACATCAGATTACTACATTCTGCTACACTGGCAGCTCTCAAAGCTGGAGCTAAATGTTAATCAGCATTCAATTGGCCACTGCCTCATGAATTTCTCATTGTCCACCTACCAATGTGCAGCATCATGGTGGTTAAAAAAAGTGTTAGCTTCGGTGAACAGGTTTAGACTCTTATTTGACCAACCCCACCTTGAATGAGTCATGTTTAGAGCTAACATAAAAGCCATTTTGAAGATTAAAAATGGACTTACATCTTTGTCACTAAGTCATCATCTTCATATATAACCGAAGTGCTAATGAGATGTTATGCTTCAAATTAGTTTAAGCAATGAGTTGCAAAGATGTCTTGAGAAGAAGCCAACACCCAGGTTTCTGAGTATATAATCGTCCCAGCAGAGAATTTCATTTTCAAACCCAGTATGTTGAGTCCTTAAGACCAACTTTAAGAATTTTAGCAATATGCCTCATAGCCGCTGCCATTCACTCAGAAGCTTCCACAATGCCCCATCACTCTCTGCCATCATACATGGCACTCATCCTGTAAGCTTTGAAGATGGATTTTGTTTGCCCAGCAGCTTCTATAGCAGAACCTGGCTCCTGAACAACTTTCAAGAAACCTGCAATGAAACCACCAGCTGCCAAATGACCAACTGTGAACAGGACTTATTCACAGAAAAGAGCTGTGCGCAAAGTACCTGCCTGCCCAAAGTTGTCCAAACAACTTACTCCAATTCCAGGCCCTGTGAAAGGACAGCGTGCCAATCAGAAAGTTCTTCAGCAGGGTTGGCTTGTGTTTCTCAGCCATGCCAATCAGGAAGCATTCAGCAGGTGGGGCTTGTAGGCCCGAGCTGCCAACCTGCAAGCCTCGAGGGAAAGTGTTGCCCACCCAAGACTTCTGAGACTAAAAGTTGCCAAACTCTGGAATGTGCATCTAGCCAATGTCAGCCTCAGAACCCTGAACCCAGTTCCTGTAGACCCCTGGTCAATGTTGCACCTGAGCCACAACTCTTGGAATCTTCTTCCAGCACTCGTGAACCTACTTGCTGTGTTACTGGTGGTTTTCCATTGCCTAGTAAGTGAAGATCTGTAGAGGAGATGGCATATTCTCATTTGGATGAATTTAATATTGAGATACTTAAGTATTTTGTATTTCTTTAGATATAAAATTTTGTATGTATGTTTGTAAGTAAATGAACAGGTCTTATTTTACTACTGTCTCCAAAGACAAGATTTTTTTCTTGTTCTTTTGGGTATGTGTGGTGGCAATCTGGGGTTGGAAAGTATGCTAACTACTTTAGAACACTAGGATACTATTTGTTATAAAGAAATAAGAGTTGTAGCCAGGAGATAACATGAACACTTAAAGGAAACGTCACACTTTGACTACTAGTTGTTTTCTTTTGAAATACTTAGAATTGGATCTGGTTTATTAGCTAATGTGCTACTAGTATCAGAAATTCATAAAATATTGGAATTAAGGCAAATCTAAAAGCCTACCTAGTCCTATGAATTATGATAAGTTCAACCCTATCAATGGTTGCCCAAGTAATTAATAACATCAGAATCACAACTAAAATCTAGGCCTGCCCACTGGCCATCTGTATTTTAGCCATTGAATCACAACATTCTTAAATTAACTATAAGATTAAGTCTATTGCTTGAAAAGCATGAGGTAATTTTGAATTTTACCTCCATGGACTTTATAACCATGTAGCAACCAGAAACTTTTAAATAGAATGAAGTGAACTTTAGCATCTCCACTTCATTTCATTCCTGCTGTATTTTTTTCCTGTTTTCATGATCTCTTAAGTATTTTTTGAATTTGGAAAATATTTTTGTATTAAATAAATTTGCTTTGGTAGCAAAATTTGGACTTGGCACAATTATTTTTATTTAATTCTTTTGTAGGTGTTATGTTACAGGGTTTTTGTTTCTTTGTTACATAATGAAAATAGTATAAATATTTTGAAGTAAAGAGAACGTATCCTCTTATTATAATTTTTATAGTGTGAACCGGAAAAGAATAACTCATAGCAGTAATCAACAGAAGATGGAAAATTTACTTATATGAAGATCATAAGACCATAGAGTCAGAATGTGTGAAATTGATTACTTTTATTTAGGTAGCTTAGCTATTCTGAAACTTCGAATGTGCTCTTAAATGGATCTCTCATTTTTTTCAGGGCAAAATAAGGTAGTAGTTGAGAGCATGAGTTTTGAAGATGGATTTCCTTGAGTTGGAATCTTAGCTTTGCTTGGTGACAGCTGTTTAAATTCCAGCTGTGTGACTGTGTGCAAGTTATTTAACCACCTCAGTTTCTTCAACTTCAAGAGTGAAGTGATAATGATAGTGCCGCTGTGAGCCTTACTAAGTTAATAAATTAAAAATGTGAATCTTAAAAAATTACCATGTATATAGCAGATTTAGCAACTCAGCTATCTCAGAGAGTCAGTATGGAGGAGGTAGTGGAGATTTGTAAATAAATCCAGAAACCCATGACAGATTAGGAAAGCCAGTCATCCAACAAAAGAGAGATTAACTGTTTTATATTTTGGAAGATGCAGACAGCATCATCTACTAAGAGAAAGAATTAAGAAACTCAAACCTTATCTAGTTGAGTGGATTGACAAGTATCTCTGAATCTATGGCAAACCTAACGCTATTGATAATTTATCAGTTAGTTGTGTGGGTGGGTGCCATGGTAATTCTATGCATCGACATGACTGAGCCAAGGGCTACACAGGTTAAGTATTATTTCTGAATGTGTCTATGAGAGTTTTCAGGGGAGATAAGCATTTAAATCAGTGTGCTCAGTAAATTGCTGTCTCCAATGTGGATGGGAATCATTCAGTCTATTGAAGGCCTGATTAAAACAAAAGGTCAGGAGAAGAGAAATGTAACCCTTTTTGTTTCCTGGAAGCCTACTTAAGCAAGGACATTGAATTTCTCCTGCCCTTAGACTAGATTTCTACCATTGATTCCCCTGGTTCTCAGATCTTCACATTTGGACTGGAATTATATCACTGGTTTCCTTAAGTTTCCAGGTTGCAGATGGCAGATCATGGGACTTCTTAGCCTCTATTATTGTATGAGCCAATCGTTCATGATAAATCACTCACACTCTCTCTCTTCATACATACACACACACACACACACACACACACACACACACATATTATACACACACATATATATGGTGAGATAAATAAACATACTATATATCTATATCTATAGCTGTCTATCTATCTATCTGTCTATCTATCTATCTATCTACCTACCTACCTACCTACCTACCTACCTTATTGTTTCTGTTTATGTAGCCCTGAATAATACAGTGGGCTAGACACAGGTCATCCCAACGAGGAAGATTTAAGCCTGAAATCTATAAACCACCACTTACACAGGTGCTCCATAGAAGGATAGAATTGAGGGAAGTCTGAGAGAGGCCAAACACTATTCAATACCATCAATAGTAACAGAGCCTGTGGCAGCCTCTATAGCAGAACATCCCTGACGCAAACAACACTGACATAAAGCTTCCATCCACAGCACCGACGGCAGTAACACAGCATTGGCAACAGTAAAGACAGACTTTATCTCATGGCAGTTTCTCAGGGTTCTAGTCACAGCCAATCATGTGAACATCGATCAAGTTTATTCACAATGAGGATTCTTACTAATACAATGCGAATTGGGTTGCCCAGAAAAAGCTCGATTCATTTGGGACACTGTTTCTAAAGACAAGATGGAAAATCTAGCCATTCCATGTGCCTTCCAAGTATGTGTCACTTTACTGGGTGCAGCTTGCTAGGAAAGCAGGACTTCGGTGAAAACTGGCTCTGTGTGGCATGTGTGTTGTGGGGCAGGGGAGTGCCAGGAGAGAGGGACATGGTGTTAAGTTTCACTTCCTCATCTACTCTGCTCACCATTTTAGACACTACTCGAAGGAGAAGTTAGCTGAAGAAGGGGACCAGTATTTAATGTAACTCAACATGGAGCACATTAGAGCACTCATAAAAAGAAATTATGTGGACTCAGGTACTTTTGATATTGGACTTTTGATATTGAAATATTGAATGACATATTTATATAAAGAGACCTTGGTAGGAAATTTAGTGTAAGGAAAAGATCATGAGTCTCACAGTATGGCTAGACCTTCCTCAATTCCAAATTCGGTCCATTAAAAGCTATGTGCTCTGGGATTCTGGGATAAATTAACTTTTTTTTTTTTTTTTGAGACACAGTCTCACTTTGCTGCTCAGGCTGGAGGTAGTAGTGTGATGTTGACTCACTGAAACCTCTGTCTCCCAGATTCAAGCAATTCTCGTGCCTCAGCTTCCCAAGTAGCTGGGATTATAGGCACACATAACCACACTTAGCTAATTTTTGTATTTTTTTTTGTAGAGATGGTGTTTCACCATGTTGGCCAGGCTGGTCTCGAGCTCCTGACCTCAAGTGATCCACCTGCCTCAGCCTTCCGAAGTGCTGGAATTACAGGCATGAGCCACCGCACCTGGCCCAAATTAACATTTCTGAGACTCAGTTCCATCATTGCAAAATGAAGATAATAATATTGAAGTCATTGGCGATTATCACAACTAAATGGCATGATTCCAATTAAATACTTAGTGGAGTGTTTGGCACATAATAAGAGCACATTATATGCTAGGTATCATTTGATATTTCATCCAATATTTTTCTCTTGGCCTCAATTTCAGTTTGTTTTTATGATTGTCTATAATGCATTTGAACTCCAGGGCAGAGACCAAGAAAATCCTTCCATTCCATGTAAAAAGGATATAAGCAGTATGGGACATCACCAGGATATTCCATGCAGGACTCACTTTCAAGCAATGTCAAAACATCCCGGTGGGTATATGCATGGTACAGAGCATTCTTCAACCAAGGACTTCTTCCTACCTAAACAGAATGGTAGGATTTGTTCACTAGTGTCCTAGACACTTCAAGACATTGGTAGCTTAACCATGTTTTCTCCTAGAAGTCAAGCAAAATGACTATCAAGAATGTTTTCTTGCCTATACCATACTAAGTCAAGAGCCATAAAATAGCTCTTATTAATTGGGTGCTTAGTTATCTAACACTTTGTACATTTTTTATCATTTTAAACTCAAATAACTCAATGGTATAAGTAAGATTAGTAAATTCCCCCCTTTTCCAGTAAGGACAAAGGCACAAATTTCTTCTGTGGTCGACGAGACTTTGTTCCATGTTAGATGGTATTTACTCATATCTTTCCTTAAGCCATGATATCATTCCCTATTTCTACTTTCTCTTTCTACTTTCAAGAGTCTTACTTACTCCCTACTAGATAATTTAAGTAACTTTTCCAATACGGGAGGTAATTGGTGAAACAAGGATTTTAACCCATGAATCGTTAAAGCTTGAGCATAACCCTTGACTACCTTAATTATGCTTTACTTATGTTATACTTCTAGTCATTAGAGTAGCTTCAAATATGGGAGAAATATGTGTGTTATGCGGAAAACCAGTACAAATAATTTGATTAAAAATGATTGGTCTGGTTATATTGTATTGTTGTAAGACTGCAGAGCAAACACCCAGAGAATGAAGTATTGTTGACTGGATGGCTCGTTTGTAACTCAAAAATAAATGCAATAAAGGGAATAAATATATTTTCATTAGAGTTTGTAAAATATTATGCACTTGAAACATCTTAGAAAAGAACAAATACTAACTTCAAGTCATGTAATCAATAGAGTCTAGATGCTAGGAAAGGGATTTAGACGGCATGGGTCAGACTCCTCTACAATGTAAGTATTATTGTCATAATGTTAGTGCTTTCGTTTTCCGTATCATTTCGTCCTTACTCTTTTTTAGTTAAATAATATTTCTTTTGAAAATTTTGAGCTCATCATAGACACTAACAGGATAAGAGGATAGGACTCTGCTCCATGTTAGATGAGAATCACTCATATCTCTCTTGAAGCCACAATATCCTTCCCTGGTTGTGCTGCTTTTTTCTACTTCCAGGAGTCTTACTTACCTCCTCAGTTTGAAATTCTTTCATCTAGAGAGTTGTTCTAGAATCTTCCACTTGGACTCAAATAATAGTTCACTGAAAAAAATTAAGAAAGAAACAGCTAATATAATTGACAAATCATATTCTGGTTATATCAGAGATATGGGTTTGATGAACTATAAAATGCATCATAGGTAGATAGGTACAAATACACTAAACATCTAAGGCCAAATTTAAAAATATATATATACAAAACTTTTTGTAGTAGCCTACGTTATTTGCCTGACTTTTTGTATAACCTTTTCTAACTTTATGGAAACAAAGTCCCTAATGGGGTTCAAAGAGAGTTGTCCCTTGGATTCCAGAGGCAAAACTAATGTAGTTGCACCCAAACTTAAGAACAAAGAAATCTTGAGGGTAAATTTCAGAAAATAGTTAAGCCAATTTCTATTCTTCCATTACTCAATAGTACAGGGTCACTGGCCCTGAAGGAGTTTAGTAAGTGTAATTGACAAAGATAATGAGAAAAGAAGATTGAAAATCAAAGAGAAAGCTGAGAATAGCATTGCCCTTAGCGTTGCAGTGCCTAGTCACTATTACTTCATGGACAGTTGCATGCTCCTTACTTGAATTGACTGTGCAGAGTAAAACACCTGGATTAAAAAGTCTCCTTTCACTATAAACTGTGCCAAAGAGTTATTAGACATTGTTCGTATCTCCCACATGGCATGAGCTAATTCACTTTCACACTCTATATGTTAGGAAACCAACTTAATAATGCATGTTGAGATTCTCGGGAACAAAATCTTCCTCTAGACCTCATATTTTATTAAATTAAACCAAAGGACTAGTAAAATAAATAAATTTTAAATTTTAGCTCTGTTGATATTCACAAAGATTTGTGTGATTACAGGTGTACTTACCAGATTAAAGTTAGAATATATATTACCACTGAAATAAATACATTTTTCTTAGAAAACAGAAACAAGGTTCAGCGTGGTTCTTTTATTTTTCAAGTCTATATTTATTTAGCGTGTTGCTTAAAGTGGGCCCACTCCCAGATTCCCATCTCCCTGAGGCTACAGCTGATGGTGGATTGGTCCCCAAGAGTCTGGTTTAATTTCCTGCAGTGAATGATGGTAGAGATCAAACCATCGCTCTTGAGAAGGTCCTGGAGGGGCTCCTAATGCAAGGTCAGCACTCCAGGGCCCTGAGGCTATGAACGAAATGCTAGGCAATAAAAAAAAAAAAAAAAAAAAAAAAAAAAAAACAAGCAACAGAAAAAATCCCCCAATATTTTACACTCTGAGCCATTGAGTTTTCCTTGAGGACAAACATCAGCCCAAGCTATGTTTTGCTCTGAAAGATGCCTAGTCAGAGTTAAATGTTTCCTGAACTTCCCTCAGATATCTGAGTGAAATGCTGTGGTCTTTGTATTTATGGCAAAGACCAGTTGATCATTTTTGCGTGGTTTCTTCTGATGCTGCCTCATTTCTATCACAGTTATGTTTTCATAGAATCACAGTCATGTCTAATGTGTAAGAGATCTTTAGTGAACTTACTTATTCTGCAGTTGAGCAAATACATCTGCTGAGGTTAAGTGAGTTATTCAATTTCGTATGGCTCCTTACCAGCAGAGTCAGTGCTAGAAATCAACGCTTGTGATGCTCATGCTAGAGCCCCATTGATCATACCTTAAAGTATCTCTCATGAGAAGTTTACTACAATTATTTAAATGTATGAAGCATAATAATTTTAGTGAGCCCTATATGTACCTTAAAAGCCACACTTAACACATATAAAAGTCTTTATTAGGTCACAAATGTAACCTATCTTAAATTATTATTCCAAGTATAATAAATATTCATCTATCCAAAGAATTTTAAATAAATTTTAATAAAACGAAATATTGTTTTTCTATATGCATGACATGTTAAACAGTAAATAAGACCACCATTCTCTTGCTTTAAAGATTCACTGAGTACTTTTTTCATGGTAATAAGTAGTCATTCTCCCTGACATCTAAATAATTGGACTATGTTCATAACCATATTTGAAATAATGAGTCAGAATAAAGCCTACACTAGATTCTAGTTGTTACTACTAAAATATTCTAGAAGCTACAGCAAGGAAGGAGAAATAGCACTAAGTAAGTGCGAGTACTTTACCTAGAATCTAAACTAAGGTCATCTTGTCTTTCAATAATTGCTCAGCTGAAAACCACAGCTGTCATTCCCTCAGGGGTTATTGCCATGGGGCTGTCATCCCCTCTAATAGCCTTTTTTCACGTGACCCTCAGAGATGTCCTCTGCTAAGCCAGGAGCAGCCATGGCAGAATCCAGCTCCTGAACTACTGCCAAGAAACCAGAGGGGACCCACCAGCTGCCGACAGCATGCCGTGTACTCAGCTCTTGTGAAACCACTCCCTGTACTCCTCTGCTTGTGATGTGTCCAGAACTTGCCGTACAATCAATCTCTGCTTTTTTTGTCCTAAATCTTCGCTTCCTTTCACCAAGCAATCTGCACTCAATGTTTTGGACTACATGGACAGCAGTGACTGTCCCAGGAGTCACAAGTCTTAGAGCTGTTAATCCCTGGACTGACTCTTGGATCTCACTGGTGGTTGGGGTTTAGTATCTGCTGCTCTCTCGTGCACCACCTTCACTTGTTAACAAATGATGAGCTATATAATCAACAGCTTTTGCCCCTGACTTGCATATTGTACATATACACATATTGTATAGCTATGCATATTGTATACATATTGCATACCTATACACATTGTATATGTATTGCATACCCATACATATTGTATATGTATTGTATACTTATACAAATTACATACAATATGAAAGTCAGAGGCAAAAACTGTTGCTTGCATAGCTCATGGGGGTATATTGAGTACTCCCTCATACTTACCAATTCCTGAATAAACTATCCAGACATTTCTAGCTAGCATAGTTGGGGAGAATGGGCAGTCTCATGAAAGACTATATTATATGACTGGATTGCTTTAAAAAATATTTTACAGACCTATTTATTGCTCTATTATTCCATGAGAAGACTGTTTATTAATTTATTCATGGTTCATTTCTGTTCCTTTTCTTTGTCAGCTTTTTCTTTTAATGCCTTATAAGGCTTTAAGATGTATTTTCAATATGATATCAAGTTACTTTCTTTATCTTCTAATAGCTTCAATTAATCTCTACTAGTTATTGCTGCATAAATTGCCCACAATTATTTCAATATTATTATTATTTCAACTAAAATGTCTGTGTCTCATTAAAAGATTGTCAAAGCAATAGAGTTGGCAATTATGATGACATTGCAGTGCCACAATTTCAATTACAAAACAGAAATCTGTGGAAGGGGCATTGGGAACTGTGAAAAGTCAGATATTTTACCCTATTCGTATGCTAACAAATTAACCTGTCATAGTTTTGGGAATGCTAGCAGAAGACATAAGAGGCCCAGGTTAGAGACAAAGATCTTTATTATTCATGGCAATAGCAGAAGCCAGAATGTTAGCATTGACACCAGATCCCTGAGCTTCAGTTCCCACAGAGCCAGTTGACACCTGCATATGCAGCAAGTTGTTTCACAGGAGAGGAATGATGAGTTTAGGAACTCTGGATCATAGACATGATAATGAACAGTAAGCATGGCTGGCATTTGACCCTGAGAGAAACACTGTTATCTATTTTCCAAGGCTGTTTCTCTAAAAATAGGCTTGAAAAGTTAATTTAGAACAAATGGAACCAATGACTCTGCACTGAGGACATGCTGAATGCAAGAGACCCATGGGGATTATTTTCCCTGAAACAATACCCAACTCATGTCTCTATACTGCAATGCTTCCGGTGAATTTTCCCATGAGAATGACATTCCTCTGACCACTCCAGTTAGTCTGACCAACAGTGGCTGCAACCAAATCTATGAAATATATCTTACATAGCATTCAGGTTACAATACTATTAACAAGACTCTAAGTAGCATTCAGTGAGTGGAGGCATCTACCTCTGCTAAGTGCTCCAATAGCAAAATCATCAGTCACAGTGACTTGTAAATCAAAGAGACCCCAAAAGTACCAGCATTCTATGCATACAGATCTTCACAATCAGGGGAATCCCTTTTGAAATTTATGGAATGGGGTAATATAGTCATATAGCACAACAGCAAAAGTAGAGTTTGCCCTCTCTGTCTGTGGGTTCAGCATCTGTGGATTCAACCAATCACAGATTGAAAACTTTAGGAGAAATAAGGATGGTTACATATGTATTTAATATATACAGACATTTTTCCTTATAATTTGTCCCTAGAAAATACAGTAATAATTTACATAACATTTATATTGTATCAGCTATTATTAGTAATCTAGAAATGATTTAACATAGATGAAAGGATGTGTGTGAATTAAATGTAAATACTATAGCATTTTATAACAGGTATTTGATCATTCATAGATCTTAGTATCTGTAGGGATTCTGGGACGAGTCCTCAATGGATGCCAAGGGACAATTGTACATTAAATTGACCCAAAGGGCTCCATCTACAAAGTCACATTATTTTCCCTTTCACACTGTAATATCTTCCAAAAGCTCAATAGCTGTATTCAAGTATTTCCTTTTCACCTCCACTGAACTGAGTAAAATGGTAACTTGGACACCTGTATCCAAGAGGGCCACAGAAGTTTGAGTTCCTCTTTTTCCTGAAGTTCCTCAACACATCTGAATGGGTGTATACAACTTCAGTCTCTCTTGGGGAAAGATAGACATTGTTCCTACACTGAATTGTCTTTCTCCTCAAAGTGGCTAATGTCAGGATGGAGAAGGAGGAAGAGATTAGCAGGTGTGGTGAGAAAGATAATCTTAGCATCAGAAAACAAGATGTCTTTACTTTTAGTTTTGGGCAGCAAGACATCTCCTAGGGGCTCAACAAAACAAACTTATAATGTTTTAGTCCACCCAGTGTTCTATATTAAGCAGTAACATAATCATTATTGACACGGTTTAATTAAGCCATGTAATAATTGGACTCAGCAGTTGCAGCCATGTTGTTTTCCTGCTACAGACACAGATGTTGTACCTTTTAGCTACATGAGACTTGAGAGACATGTTTGTTAATCATGAATATCTACTCCCCCATTATGAAGATAACATCTGTTTTTTTTACTCACTCAGTTTCAACATAAAGCCTAGAAAAGTCTTCCAAGGTGATGAGGATGACTGCAAGGATTTATCGAAAATTCTTAGAGTCAATTTCTCGTTCAACAGTGATTCATCTTCTTCAGCATTATAAAACCAATGTAAGCCACCTAATTGCATCATTGATGGTGTTCCATAGGAGATTGCCTATCTCAGAGAAATTTCTCTAAGAGAATCATAACCCCCTTATAGCAGCCTAAATCCACTGTAAAAGTTCTTTGAGCTTTTACCATTATCTCCAAAAGGATCTAATGTAGTCAGTCTTCAGGATGGGCTGAGACTGGAGATGGACCAACTGTTCCTATTTTTTTGAAGAGAAAAGCACCTCACTTTTTTATCCACTGTCAGAACTGGCCCGAGTTCTAAAAATTTAACTAGGTCTACTCAGAGTAATAGTACATTTCCCGTATTTTAAGCTCAGTGCGTGTGCACATCTCTATAACTATTGTCATAGTCATGGAACCTCTGCCCGCCTTGATGAATCTGTATCAATTATTACACTGTGGGAAACTTGAGACTGACTGCCTGTTTGGAGAAGAGTCCCCTTTGCTTAGATCAAGGCACTTAGCTCAGCTGTCCTTAAATCTGTTTTCAATGAATTATGTCCCCAACTCCTACTAATTAACTGACAATAAAGTGGAGAATCTTATATTATCCCATTAACCATACTATTTGGTCAGCAGGGTTCCTACTGGTCTCAATGAACTTCCCTTAAATTCCATTAGCCTATAAGGTTCTCCTCTTCCTTCTTCCAAAAAAAGTCATATCTGTCAACATTACATCTTTGTTACCTAGGAGAAAGATGAGAATGTATGAGTGTGTGTGGAAATGGGAACAGACTGATGGATAGTTGATCCAGAGTAGTCACAGCAGAGTGAATTGTGACTACTTAGCTCTTCCAACCAATTTTCAATCACTCTCTCTCTCCTTTTTTTTTTTTTTTTTTTTTTGGCTGAAAGTTTTCAAGCTTCTTATAGAAGAAAATCAGCCACTTGTTTCTGGTTTGACTATTAGATCTGGCAATATTTTATTTTTTACATACTGATTTCCAAGGCAATACAGCAAAAGAAAACCATCACCAGGCAAGCAAAGTAGCTGACAAATGCTTTGTTAAACCGGTGGTCACCCTAGTCTGAGCCCTTGTGTTTCATTTCTTTGATTTTATGCATGACCTTTAAAACCTGAACTCAGTGTATTTATGCTAAAACCTTATGTTAAATGCTAGCTAATGCATATCTATTATGAAAGCTACTACTTTCTTTATCATAAAATTACTTCCTCCATGGTCTTAGTGATATTTCATATCACATTCAAGGTATCTACTGATTTAAGATATATATTTTTAGGTTAAAGGGTCATTTGCTACCTAATCCAATCCATTACAGATAGATACGTGGTCCCCATTATTTTCAAAATGGTTCCACATTTCTCTGGAGAAGGACTCTGGGTAAGATAAGGTAGTTGGAAGCTGAACAGATCTTTCTTTCCCTACTTTCAATATAAAAACAAAAATGTAGCTGCTATTTATGATAACCAACTCTCAGGTTTTCAGAGTATTCCATCACAAATTAATTTCTTTGAATTTAAGATCCTCTCCAGAGATGTTCATCAAAGAAATAAATAAGAAGTTTTTAAACATAAGAAAACTTGCAGGAAAATAAATTCCCTCAATTCAGAGAAAAGTATTTTATCTGAACCTGGATATAGCTCGTGATAGAGACCTGGATAAAGTAATGAATCACTTAAATGTCAGTTTTTTCACTGAAGTATAGTGACTCTCTATCATTTATGAAGTGTTATGAAATAATGTTTCAGAGGAAACAAATGTTTTGGCCAACTCAGAGTTTTCATTTGTCCTGATTGCTGTTCTATCCGGCAGGATAAAAGTTTGTTAGGGCCAAACTTCCAAAGATCATGGCTTGATTTTAGTGAGGCTGTTGAGTTGTTGACAAGTCCTAACATTGCTATTTTGTTCTCATGTTCTATTAAACAATAACCAAAAAAAAAAAAAAACTAGAAAACTTCTATACTCCCAAATGACATTTCTAATTGTAAAGTCTATCCCCAGAGTTCCTGCGTGTCTAGAGAGTCGGGAGTATACAGAGGCCAGGAAAGGTACTTGTGATATGCAGCAAAATAACTGAACAAGTATTCTCTGTGACCTGAAAGGTGAACTGAATTCTTCCCCTGACTATAAAGTGTGCTAAGTGGGAAATTCCAAGACTTTGGTGACAATCAGTATAATGGACCCATGCCTCACTTTTTCTTGGCTTATAGGAAATCTTTGCTTTCACTGTAAAAAAAAAAAAAAAAGCTCTAAAAGTACCAAAGGCAATGATAGGTTCTAATGTATAAAACTAAGGGCCAAAAGTGCTGAGAATATACATCTTCATCTAAATAAACACATTTTAAACTACAGAAGATATTACCTAAATTGAGATAGACTCTGTCAGTTTCCATTCAATTTTCCTCAACAGCCATTTTCCATCATATACATTGATCTGCATGCAAGTTTTTATTCTAATAAGAGAAATACCTGAGACAAAGTAAGAGAAAATAAAAGACAAGAGCTTAATAGAGGAGAAAATTACTAAGGTTTTTTATTAATTATTTGAATAAATATTTACAAAAGTAGTATATTGGGCAGTTTTAGCAATACAAACACAAATAAGGCTATTACTTCTTCAAGACAATCATTACTTCGAAGTAAAAATAAGATGTAAATTGAATAAAATATAAGATATGAAATAATATAATATGTGATGTGTAAAGTAGAAAAAATTTTAAAGGGAAAAAAATTACTTCCACTGAGGCAAAAATAAAGTCTTCCTTGTAGTGGTTATATTTGACCTATGCTATTACAATAGAATAGTCCAGGTGCAGTAGCTCACTCCTGTAAACCCAGGACTTTGGGAGGCCGAAGCAGCCAGATCATGAAGTCAGGAGTTTGAGACCAACCTGGTCAACATGGTGAAACCACATCCCTAGTACAAACACAAAAATTGGCCAGGCATGGTGGCAGACACCTATAATCCTAGCTACTTGGGAAGCTGAGGTGGGAGAATTGCTTGAACCCAGGAGGCAGAGGTTGCAGTGAGCCAAGATTGTGTCATTGCACTCCAGCCTGGGCAATAAACTGAGACTCCATCAAAAAAAAGAAAAAGAATGAGTAGAATATAAATAAACACAGACATGGTGGAAGAGCATCCAAAACAAAAATGAAAGGAAACCAGCAATTTAAGTGATACATTTACTGAGGATGGCACATATGGTCATCTGAAATTCCATATAGAGAAGACCTGAAGAGAGCATGTTTGGAAATATATATTGAAGCCATATTATAAATAGTCTTGAAGGACAACTTAAGGAGCTTTGGTTTAATTCTGTAGGCAATAGAGAGGTATTCAAGATAACTGTGGTTAAGGGAAAGATATAATCTGAGCTACATTTTACTATTAATCTCACCTCAGAGAATGTGATAGAGATAGAGTTACTCATAAGAATAGTTTTATAACACATTAAGCCTGTGACTAAGAGATTATGGTACCATAAGTAGAAATCAAGTTAATGGGAGGAGAAACCAACTTTGGAGAAAGCACTATGTATGTATAAATATTTAATTTGCAGTGTACATTATTCCTGTGGGACAGTCCAGCAGACAATTACAAATGAAGAAACAGAGACAAGGAAAGAGAGCAGGCATATGATTATGAATACAGAAGAATTCATGTAGAGCTATTCATGGAACACTTAAGATAAATGAAATGCAGACTGATAAGAATGCAGAAGATTGATAAATATTTATATTCTGGGGGATAGGAGGCAAAAAGAGACAAAACATGAATGAGGACAAAAGAGATATTGATTGTGATATAAAAGACGCATGAGATGAGTGCACTGTTGAAATTGGTTCAGAAAGGGGAGCATGGACAGCAGTATCAATTGAGACAATGAGTTAAGATGGAAGGTAAAAATACACGTTGGGTATAGAGAAATCATTGATGATCTTTAAGATAACAGTTTAAAATATTGGTGCAAATAGATGTAGATTTTTTTTAACATAAAAAAGGAGAAAACCTTTAAGACATTAGGTTAGGCAAAAGTGTCTTCGATACAAAATCAAAAACACAATCTATAAATTAAAAGATAATAAAATGTTCTTCTTCAAAATTAAAAATATCTGTACTTCAAAGCTCACTATAACATTAATAAAAAAAAATCACAGACTGGTAAAAGATATTTGAAAATTGTCTCTGTGTTAATCTGTTTTCATGCTGCTGATAAAGACATACCTGAGACTAGAAAATTTACAAGAGAAAGAGGTTTATTTGGCTTATAGTTCCACGTGGATGAGGAAGCCTCACAATCATGGCAGTAGGTGGAAGGCACATTTCACATGGTGACAGACAAAAGAAGAGAACTTGTGCAGGGAAACCACCTCTTTAAAACCATCAGGTCTCATGAGACTTATTCACTATCATGTGAGCAGCACAGAAAAGACCTGCCCCCATGGCTCAATTACCTCCCACTGGGTCCCTCTCACAACATGTGGGAATTCAAGAAGAGATTTGGGTGGGGACGCAGCCAAATCATATCATTCTGCCCCTGGCCCCTCCCAAATCTCATGTCTTCACATTTCAAAACCAATCATGTCTTCCCAACAATCCCCCAAAGTCTTAACTCATTTCAGTATTAACTCAAAAGTCCACAGTCCAAAGTCTCATCTGAGACAAGGCAAGGCACTTCTGTCCATGAGCCTGCAAAATCAAAAGTTAATTACTTTCACAATAAAGACTTTAACAAATTAGGTATAGAAGGAATGTACTCCTACATAAGGAAGTCCATATATGTGAACTCACAGCTAAAACACACAATGGTGAAAAGCTAAAAGCTATTCTTCCTAGACCGGAAACAAGACAAGAATGTCTACTATTTCTACTTCTATTCAATATAGTACTAGAAGTCCTAGCCAGAGCAATTAGTCAGTTAAAAAAAAAAAAAGCACCTAAATAATAAAGAATTAAAGTTGTCTCTGCTGGCATATGACATGATTCTATATATCAAAAACCCTAGAAAGTCCACCAAAAAACTATTACAATTGGTAAATGAGTTCAGCAAAGTTGCAAGATACAAAATAAACATACAAAAATTAGTAGCATGTCCACACATTACAGATAAACTATCTAAAAAAGAAAATTTTAAAATCTCATTCAAAAAAGCATCAAAAAGAATAAAATGCTTAGAAATAAATTTAATCAAATAAGTGAGAAATCTATATATTGAAAACTATAAAACATTAATGAAATAAAGAAGACACAAATGGGAAAAAATTTATATTCATGGATTTTAATAATTAATACTATTAAAATGTTCATACCCAAAGCAATCTATAGATACAACACAATCTCTACCAAAATTCCAACGGCATTTTCACAGAAATAGAAAAAAAAAGTCATAAAATTCATAGGGAAATACAAAAGTTCCAAATAAGCAAAACAATATTAAGCAAGAGAAGAAAAGCTAGAGGTATAACATTTACTAATTTCAAAATACATCACAATGCTACTAATATCAAATTATGGTACTGAGATTAAAACAGACACATGGGCTAATGGAACAGAATTAAAAGCCCCAAAATAATTCTACACGTTTACAGTCAGCTGTTGTTTGACAAGGTTTCCCAAAACAAACTGTGGAGAACAAGTAATGTCTTCAATAAATGATTTTGGAAAAACTTCATACCCACATGCAGAAGAATGAAACTGGACCCCTATCTCACACCATATAAAAAAAATCAAATAAAAATATATTAAACAAAAGGCCAGTAGCTATAAAACTACCCAAAAAATACACAGAGAAAACCTTCTTGACATTGGTCTTAACAATGAGTATTTTTGGCATGACACCAAAAGCATGAGCAACTAAAGCAGAAATAGACAAGTTGTATTTCATAAAACTAAAAAGCTTCACACAGCAAAGGAAACAATAGAAGAGAGAATGTAGAGAATAGGAGAAAATATTTGCAAACCATTCAGTCATTTGATAGGTGGTTAATATTTAAAATATATAGAAACTCATACAACTCAATAACAAAAAACAGCCCATAAAAGCAGAGACTAGAAATATGATTTCCAAGAGGTAGGGAGTAGGAAATATGGGGAGATGTTGGTCAAAGTGTACAAAGTTTCAGTTACGCAGGATAAATAAAATAAAAGCCATGTATATACTATATATTAGTATAGCTTATGTACCCTGTAGTATGTTCTCAGCAAAATTTGAACTTCTCTAAGAGAGTAGATTTTTTTTTGGGGAGGGGGTTTGGATTTTTGCTCTGTCACCCAGGCTGGAGTGCAATGGCACGATCTCAGCTCACTGCAATCTCCACCTCCCCAGGGCAAGTGATTCACCTGCCTCAGCCCCCCCGAGGAGCTGGGATTACAGGCATGGGTGGGTGAATCACCTAAAGTCAGGAGTTCGAAATCAACCTGACGAAAATGGTGAACTCCGTATCTACTAAAAACACAAGAGTAGATCTTAATGTTTTCACTGAAAAAGAAGAAAGAAAAGAAAAGAAAGAGCAGATCTTAATAGTTTCACCAATAAAGAAAAAAAAGAAAAGAAAGTTAAAGAGAAAGAACAAAAGAAAGAAAGAAAGCAGATCTTAATGTTTTCACTGAAAACAAAGATAGAAGAAAGAAAGCAAGAGAGAAAGAAAAAAGAAAAAGAAAGAAAGAGAAAGAAAGAAAAAGAAAGAAAGAAAAGAAAAAGAAGAAAAGAAAGAAAGGAAGAAAGAAAAGAAAGGAAGGAAGACTACACGAGGTGATGGCAATGTTAATTCACTTAATTGTGGTAATTATTTCACAATGTATATATAAACATCAAAACATCACCTTGTATACCTTAAATATATATAATTTTAATTTGCCAATTTTATCTGAAAAAATCTGTAGGGAAATTAAAAATAAAAGTATTTCACATTTAAAAAATAATAATTAAATAGGCAAAGGGAGAAAAATTTTAAAAACTTTGTAAAGATGAAAGGAATACAATTCAAAGGCTTAACTATAAAAAGTGGAAGAAATCCTTCCAACTTCAGTGTCTTGAATACATGAATGAAAGGATGTCCTAATTAATACAAAGCAGTTTTTAACACCAGCTGTGGAAGGTTTTGGATGTGAATAAAAGGGGAATAAGGGGTGCAAATATTGTTCAAATCATGTATATATAGTTTCCACACTGAAGGATGTTATAACGCAGTAATTAATCATTCATTTGAAAGTAGATTACTGCCTGGCAGCCTGATCCATTTACCCAGAAATCTACATTGCTGATCAGGGAATTTAATATTTGAATTGATTATAATTCAATAATTTTACACATGGCATCCAACAGGGGGTGCTACAATCGGTCACTTTATTATGTTGTAGGCTACAATGAACTAACTCTAGGTAATTGGTTGGCTTCTGTAAGCCAAGCTAAGGTGATTATTAACCAGAAATATTAAAAAGGGAAAGATAAGAACTTAAAGGCTGTGCAGTTCCCTTGAACCTCCTTCTGTTCTCATGTTCTTTAATATTCCTTAGAAGTTGAGCTTCTCTAATGAGAATGGATGGATGATGAGAAAAGTATATAAAAGAGGCTATTGACTAAGTAAAGGTAAGTTTTTATTTGATAAAGCCAAAGTTATATTTTGTAATTGGTATCATGTTAGTCTGCACATATTTATTAAGGATACACTAAGTTTTCTCACAGGTATTGAGAATAATAATCACACATCCTTAATCGAATATGGACGTTGTGAGAATTAAATCCCCAAATTCATGTAAAACAAGCAGAACAGTGTCTGGGATATGCTAAACGGGTAGTAAATAGCAGGTAATAAGAGTTCTATAATACAGTTAGGAAAAGATACACGTAGAATGTTTTGCTTACCAAGTAATGTGTGTGTGTGTGTGAGAGAGAGAGAGAGAGGAAAAAAATCTCATGTTTGTGAGAAAGAATTAGTGATAATTATACAAATTAAAAAGTTGGAAAGATTTAGGTTGGCAGGAATGATCTGTAAAGTATTTACAAAGGAGGCCAGGCACGGTGGCTCACACCTGTCATCTCAGCACTTTGGGAGGCCAAGGTGGGCACATCATGAGGCCAGGAGTTCGAGACCAGCCTGGCCAACATGGCAAAACCCCATCTCTACTAAGAGCACAAAAATTAGCCAGGCGTTGGTGGCTCTCAGCTACTCAGGAGGCTGAGGCAGGAGAATCGCTTGAACCTGGGAGGTGGAGGTTGCAGTGAGCCAAGAATGTGCCATTGCACTCCAGCCTGGGTGACAAGAGCAAGACTCTGACTCTAAATAAATAAATAAAAAGTATTTTAAAAGGAGCTAATTTGCTGATGTCTGAATGTTAGATAAAGCTTTTAAATTATTTTAAATGAAAGGGAGGTGGATAAGTGAGGATATAATGTGGGGAAAATATGGATATGGTGCAATTGGAAATATTAACAAGCAACCCAAAAAAATAGGAGTGAATCTTTACTAGGAAGTAGAGAAGAAACAGACAAGTGTTAGAACAATTCTCTGTAGACAAAGGGAAGTCATCTACTTTTTTGAGAAAGAAAGTCAGGTGATAAAATTAAGTTCATGAGTATTATTCCAAATGCATTATTCAGGCAAAATAGAAGACCATAAGGATAGAAGTCAATGGTGGCAGTAGGAAATTCACCAAAGCAGAACAAAAAAGCCCAAACTTAAATAACTGCCATAATAACAGAAAGGAAACATGGAGAGAAATAACTTTAGAAGATAAAGGGCGAAAAGCATTATAACAGGTTTTCCCACTTTCCAATCTATGCTGCAAATTAATTTCAGCCCTCTTTTCTTGAAACACATTACTGGATCATCACACCTTTAAAACAATATAACTACTTCCCCTACTAATTTCAATAGGTGAATATGAGTTTGCCACTTAGAATCCTTCACTGGGAAGCTCTGTGTCATCATTTTCTCTACCTTTACATCTTTTGTCATAGCCTAAAATGTCTTCCTCTTCTCCAAAGCCCCTTCCATCTTTCAAAATTAATATCAAATGTTAATTTTTTTGGTGAGATGAATGAACTATGTTTGATCTTCTCTGTACATTACTTACAGAACTTGGTAAACACTTACAGGGGTTATGTATCTGTCTTACCAAGCTTACAAGATAGGATATATCTGAGAGCAGAACCCAATTTTATGTTGCTTCCATAATGTTTTGCTCATAATGATGCTCAATAAATACTTGCTGAATGGATGACTTAAAAGTATCTTGTTTATTGGCACAACTTTATTATTGCAATGTTCTTGAGACTTTTTGTCTCCAAGACAGAGAAACTCAGAATTCTCCTTCAAGAGTAAGAGAGACAAAGAAGAAAAGCAACACAGTGAGTAAATCTGGGAAATCACACAGGATTCCCAGTTCCTCCGATTATCACCGGGCTTTTAAATCATAAGAGAAGCCTGAAGCCTGTAGTTCATAGGATCCTGCTAATGAGTTACCTGGTATTATGCCCAAATAAGCACTTCTCTTTTAGTGATACAGCCGGTATGAAATAATATTAGTTTAACCTATATTATATGAAGGACAACTTATATTCAGGGCACTTTACTTTCTGAAGATCTGTTGATATTTTTGCAGTTTTACCTACACACACACACACACACACACACACACACACACACATAGACACACACAGAAGAAATTCATGGTGGTGCTCTAAAGAAATTAAACCCAAGGTCATACTTTCCAGAATGGGTTAAGAGTGCCAAAGTGAGAAAATAGATTACTCTTGTATAACATTTTACAGTTTAACTTTTAATGACATCTCAAATACTATTAATATTTCCATTGGCTCATAAAATGATACTGGTAGTGACTGGGGAGCAGAGAAATTATGCAAATCACTCAGATTCACATGCTTATTGGTTACGAAATGATATTATCCATGCATCTCTATGTAATGCCACATGGGATAGAGACAAAATCTATTTGGGGAGTCAAGATTTGTTCAAATGTTTTTCTTAATATCTATTACTGTAACTTTCCAAAGTTCGAGTTTTCTCATATGAATACTTGAAATAGTAAGATCTACTGTATAGAATTGTGAAGACAATGTGGGCACCCATAGGGTAACGTTTTTCACAGAGTAGGCCCTCCATGAATGCCAGTTTCCTTTTATTCCACATCCCTTCTCTTCATGGAAAACCATCCATGTTCAGAACATGTAGCATACAATCTATCCACACACAAGCATATTGATGGACTAATGATACATGTGTTGAGCTCTTGTTTATATTAGAGAAGAACAGACATAAAGAGCATCAACATACAATTTGACAACCATTCAGCTAAATATGGCTGTACCTATTACTAACACCATTCAGCTGATGCATCCATCCAGGATTTCACAAGAAAATTCTAGCAGCTGTATACACAGAGTATTAGGTGATGTTCAAAGTATATAAAGTATTTGGTTACACAAAGAATATGAGGTGATGAGGGCCTGGGGATGGGGGTTAGGGTCAGTGGGGGTTTCTCAAATACATCAGGTACAAATCATCTGACCTAAAATACTGAGATAAATTCAACATGTTAGTACAGGACATCAGAGACTATACCATTTTATTTTTATACTTCTACCCCTGGTAGTAAAATAGTCCAGTGTTGCCTCATGGAGAAACCTACCTTCTATTTCAGAGATTTTACTCCTCCCAGAGAGAGAGGGAGACTTGATAAGCATGAGCATGTCCCTCAAACACCAAAACAGAAGAAAGCATTGTGATTTAAATTGACTATTTAGCCAAAAGGAATTGGAACTTAGAGCCAGCAGATAATTTAAAATCCCATTAAAATAGCTACTGGAGCCACTGGGTATGTCAGTATGTGAAAAATGTAGAGGGACAGTTGAAACTAATTATAATCATACATTTTTAAAACAAATTTAACCAGAAATATGTATTCTCAAATGGCCTTTAAAGTATTCAAACCTAGGAAAACTATACTTCATCCTGGTGCTATTCCCTATGTAAAGCAGTTTAGACATTCCTTTTTGGAAACTGACATCAAGACCAATATAGAAAGCAAAATAAATTCATGTCATAATCAATGTATTTTTTAACCAAGAACAATATTTTTTCAGTTGGAATATGAGTTACCATGCAATACATCGGCTTGTGAAAATCATGAAAAATGTCAAGTTGTCTGACTTTATTTAAGGGATCTATTTGCTTTTGTTCACAGTAGGATACATAATTTTAACTGAGTCCAACTTTGTTATCTGTATTCACGAACACCTTAAACATAAGCCAAGTTCTCAACTGGACTCAGCTATTTATTAATTGAAGTGAGTAAAATGAGCAAACATTTTTGAATAAAGATATTTTGGTAGAAAGTCAAGTCCGACTAGAATTCTGAAATAAAGCAAATCACAACTTTGAAAAATAAATTATAATTAAGCAAAACATATTGAAATTGTCCATATTTCTACCGTATAGTTCACAAGGATTTTCATTTTCTCTTATGGTTGCTTCCAAGTTACTTTCAGCAATTGCCAAGGATAGAATTTCCCTTCAAAAAGATGTAAGTTGTCACTGTTTCAAAGAAGTGGCTACAACTTTCAAAGACAATTTTAAGAGAGGAATCTTAAGAATGTTTATGCCATGGTGGTTATAATTAGAATAAGTACATAGCTTTTAAAACGTGTCTGTTTTGTTTGGATAATTTAAGAAGGATAGATCCTAGTAAAATGCAGTCACGTTGGTTTATAGATATGCTTAATCAATGGATGGCATTGAAAGGAGCATTCCGGTTTTATGGGAGGTGGGAGCGTCACTTCCTTGGCTATAATAAAGAGTTCTGATGTAGCCTCGTACAACAAGAGGAAGAGTCTGTATGCAGAAGCACCGTCTTCTAGGGATATATAAAGGGTCAAGTCAACGAAGGGCAGAACAAGCTTGAGACACTCGCTTCTTTCCGTCAACCACAGCCTGCTCTCACAACCTCACTATGTCTTGCCAAAACTACTGCTCTGGAAACTCCAGCTCAGGATCTCTCAGAACCTCCTGCCATATTCCTCTCACCTCCATTGCCCTCTGCCCTACCAGCGTGAGCTGTGGCGATGTCCTCTGCTTACCCACTAGCTGTCAAGACCATACCTGGCTCACAGACAACTGCCAAGAGACCTGCGGTGAACCAACCAGCTGCCAGCCGGCCCACTGTGAGACCGGCAACCTTGAAACCTCTTGCTGTTCTTCCACTGCTTACTACGTGCCCAGATCCTGCCAAGGAACCAGTTTTCTTCCTGCTTCTTCTTTCCTCTCCAGCTCCTGCCTTCCAGTATCCTGTAGACCGCAGAGCTGCGTGTCCAGCAGCTGTCGTTCGCTGAGGCCACTGATCAATAGTTGCCAGCCCATAGGAAGCTGTGTGCCTGGTGGCTATCGTCCCCAGTCCTCCTTTTCCAACAGCTGCCAGCCCCCAAACCTCCTCACTTCTGGATGCCAACCCTCCGGTTGCTGGGCCTATGGTCCTCAAACCCTTCACATTGTGTCCAGCAGCCTCAGACCTCTGAGGCCTCTGTTCAGTGGTTGCCAACCTCTGAGCCATGTGTTCAGCACTTGTCGTCCATCTTGCTCTGCACTGTGAAACCAGTAGCTTCTTTGTTCCAGTGGATAATCACTCTGGGGACCCAAAACAAAAATTCAGACTCCGGGGACTTTTGCTTCTTCGCTAGTAATAACTGATGTTTCTTACTTTTACTGTGTGTGATCTAATGCAACCTGCTTCTCTTGCATTTTTATCTTGTTTTCATCTTTCCTTGACATCAAAAAAATTGGCTTACAATGCTATTCAGTGTTGTTCTGGTGTAGGAAGAATGTATTTGATTTATGCTATAATAAATGCGATTAAGTCCGAATTAAGAATCTTGTTCAGTGGTTTGTCTTTCATGACTTAATTTTAACACAGAAATGACCAGTGTCAATTGCTTGCAAGATGAGTGAATTGGACAAATGATACTCAACCATATATTTGTACCTGACAGTGGAGAGATTGTTTGTTGGTTTATTCCTTAAGCTGCTTTTAGACTTGAGACCCTATGTACTTGAGAGACCCAAAAAGTCCTTGGTGAAAGTTGCTTTGAAGAGGAAAAATTAGGAGTGATGCCCCTTATTTCTCTATTCCACCGAACACACTTTCACCAGAATGTTCTTTCTAGTTGCAAACCTAACCAGGTTTCTGCTTAAGCCTTTGCTGGCTTCCTGTAATCCATCTCCATAAGATAAAAATTCAAACGCCTTAGCAGTATGCCTGGTTTCCCTCACTGTCTTTCTCCCTCCTCCCTCTCTGGCTTCATCCTATTTTGATCACTACTGCAAACAATAAAACTAAGATCCTGAAAACCTGACTTACACAAAGGTCCCCAAACATATGCTTTTTATAATCATCTACCCTTTTGCATGTCATAATCGAGAGCAGTATGTTCTTCAGCTCTGCTTTGAAAACTCATACTTGCCTTTAAAAAACACAGTCCGAGTTCATTAATTAATCTTTTGATTTATTCAGAAACAAATGTACTGCTTGAATACTATGGGCTAGGAACAAAAGATACTGAGGTGAACAAAACAGTCCTGAACTATCACAGAATTTACCAGAAATTATATGCTATGGGACATGTAACAGTTAAAGATGCATTTTTCTCTCACTCAACCTAAAATGTGTGGGGCTATATATTTCACAAATTAAAGTGAAACAAAGTTGTGGCCAGGCACAGTGGCTCACACCTGTCACCCCAGAACTTTGGGAGGCCAAGGCGGGGTCAGGAGATCAAGACCATCCTGGCCAACATGGTGAAACCCTGTCTCTACTAAAAACACAAAAATTAGCTGGGCGTGGTGGCAGGTACCTGTAGTCTCAGCTACTCAGGAGGCTGAGGCAGGAGGATCATTTGAACCCGGAAGGCAGAGGTTGCAGTGAGCCAAGATTGCACCACTGCACTCCAGCCTGGAGACGGAGAGAGACTCCAACACAAAAGAAAAAAAAAAAAGTTGTATAGGCATAAATATTTACCTTTTTGAGGAACTGGAATAGCTAGAAAAGCTAGAAACTGTATCACTGTGCAAGAAAGACAGTGATTGCCAGGCACTGACTCACACCTCTTCTCTTTAGGCAGGGAATACATCTCTGTTTCTCATTTCAATCTTACCCTAGAGACTTCTTAACAATGAAGCAGAATGACAGCTCCACTTACTATCATGATCATGCTGCTGTTTTTAAATTGATCCTGGTTCACTATTTTGCCTTATTTATTTGCTCTCCTGGATATTCTGAATTTGTGACATCTATACCCCTTATTTTTTGAAGACTTTCTGCAGCCCTCTCTGTGCTCCTCACCCTAATCACACATTGGCTCAGGCTGCCTCTTATCTCAGCCATACGTCCATTGTTAATCTTGTTGAACTGTTATTTATAGCATCATTTAAAATGAGGTTTAATGTAACATACATAACTGATTTTTGCATGTTCTTAAACTGTAAAACAAAATTATAAAGTTATCTACCCATTGGTCTCTGTCTTGTTTTACTAAATATGATGTTTCTGAGATTTTTTACGTATTGTTATATGTCCCAGTAGTATTTTTATTTTTTGTGTGTGTATAATATTCAAGGTTAAAACACCAAAATTTATTTATACATTATTTTGTTGATGAGCCTTTGGGTTGTTTCTAGCTTGGATCTATTAGAATTAATGTACAGAATATTCTTGTACTATATGTTAATACACATCTGGAGATATTTCTATTCTGCAATATGTTTAAGGTTGAAATTAAGTTATGTGGGATGTGCTTGTTTAGCCTTATAGTTTTGCCTTGCAGTTATGCTAATATTGACTTCTACTATCAGAGTATGAGAATTCCAGTTGTTCTACACCCTTACCAACACTTGAAGTTGTCAGCCTATTTACAATCAGCATTTCTACTGAGAATGTAATTCTAAGAAATGTTTGTTTATTTTTAATTTTCTTGATGGTCCATTGAATTGAGCACTTTTTTAAGAAAATGTTTTTTGTGTCTTGACCATTTAGATTTCTTTGTGTGTGAAGTAAAATTCAAGTCATTTGTTGCTATTTTTAGTAGGTTTGTCTGTCTTTAGTATTGGAATAGTTCTTTGCGTGGTTTAGATGCTAACTCTTTGTTTTTTATACATATGCAGCATAACTTCTTTCATATCATTCCCTGTTTTTTTATACCCTTAATGGTGTATTTAGATTAACAGAAATGAATCTAATTTATTGATCTTCTGTTTATAGTTAGTAATTTTCTCACCCTTTTAAAGAAATCTTTGTCTACCCAAAATTAATAAAACTCTTAACTTTAGAAACCTTTTTGTTTAATTTTCAACATTTAAATATGCCATCAATGAAAAATGGTGTGTGTATGTGTGTGTGTGTGTGTGTGTGTGTGTATGATGTGATTCAGGGGTCAAAATTCTATTTGAATCAGCATCTTCTCATAAAACACTCTTCTTTTTCTACTACTCTCCAGTTCTGTGCCCCTTTTTTTCATAAATATATTATCTTTAATGGATGGGTCTATTTCTAGACTCTATTCTGTTCTGTTGAATAATTGTCTATCCTTATATCACTAACATGTTTTATTTTTCATTGTTTTATATTTATTTATAAACTCTCCTCAAGACTTTGAGGTTTTTGAAGGCTGCCTTTCTGGGAGTACCATGACTAGGCTCTCTGTAAATGTTTATTGATTTAAATTACAGTAGATTGCATTTTGATTGGATGGTGATGAGAAATTTCACATTTTTTTCCTTTGAAGTTTTATTCGATGCTATCTTTCCTGAGTCTGGGGGAAATGAATGTTTGCTTCTCATTTTCCCACAGCTTACACGTCCAAGAGCTAGGAATTAAGGAAAGTTCTGTATTCAGTATCCCATGACTAGACAGGACCTGCTAATAGCTATACATCAGTCCACATCTGATAATTATCTGTTGCCAGCTGTGTCTGATTTATTATTTTATTAATTTAATTTTCTGAGTATCTAGCACAGTAGCTGTAATTGTTCCTAATTTAGCCATAATCATAGAGATTATAAATTATTTGTCTGAGATTTATTTCTAAATTTTCTCAAAGTCCATATTTCTTCAGTAAACTACAAGTATAATATGAAGATTTGTTTATTCGAGCAAATTACGGGACTATTTACTATCTGATATGTTTTGCCTTCTAGTTTTATAGTTTTTATTTCTATGATTAAAATAAGTAGAGGGTAGAACTTTAGGCTTTTATTTTCACACAAAAAATTAAATATTCTTTATTAATATTCAAGTACCATTGTGTTCCTTGTAATTAACCTTCTTGATGCAATCATTTTCCAAACTGAATTTTATAAAAGCTGACTTCCTTTTGTCAAACCATAAGCTCAAACAATACATTGCCCTTTTCAAATGAACTTTAATCAAGAAAGCATGTCTCTATCAAAACCAATTATGAAGCATTACTATTTTTTCTTAATTTCAAGATCAGATTCCACATGCCAAATACATAAGAAAGATACACAGAATCATATTCTTCCTTATCTTGATTGAAATGGGTTGTGGAAAAAGCAAACACATATATATACCTGAATAATTATCAGAGTCTTTAAATCAGTCGTACAAAAGAAAATTAAAATGGAGTTAATCTAACATATTATGTAGATATTTTGAGGGTAGAATTTGGATTCAGAGTCTTATCTTTAAACTTAACTCTGAAGAGTCACTTGCCAGTATAAACACAAATTTCATTCTCCACTGAAACTGTATTTTTGCTTAGAGAATTTTTCCAGAAATTAACAAAAGTGATGCCATTGGAGATGATGATTCAGGAATGTATGGATTTCTGGTTTCAATTCCAACATGTAAGGAGCTTAAGAGGCACCACGCCTGTCTTACAACAAGAAAACAATAGGCAACTTGAAAATCAATGACTTTTCCTGAACCCATCAAAAAGTTGAGTGTGCAGGGCAAAACTCCACTCCAAAATTTGGGGAGACAGGTGAGTCTAGAGTCACATCTGGAGCAAAAGCTGCTGAAGCCATAATCTGGTAGGAACACTTAAATCATAAAATTTGAAGAATTTCTGAAAGCTGAGTGCTTACTAGCATGTGTATAAAACCCTCTTAGATGCCACAGTTTTAAGGATGCCTCAGACCTCATACACTTCATGGGTTTTGCCTCTAGGAATTCGACAGATTTCTCATGGAAGAAATCCAAGGAAGATGTACAATAGCTTTGTCAAGAGAAAGGGAGGAATAATCCTAGAAAACCATGTTCAGAACCTCCTCCATAATAAACACTTACTCTTCAGAAAAAAAAGATTTTACCAGGACCTTACTCAACCCAAGGAAAAGATATTTTTCCCTCTCCACACCCCCACCCCAAATACCTTTTCTGGCTCACCTAAGGAGGGAGGACTGAGAAATACTAATGAAGATTACAGCTCAGAGACACAGATGCAATAAAATACTGAGGTTTAATTAGAAGATTATGAAACACTTCCCCTCTCTCCCACCTTTCCCCCTACACTGGCAAGGCTCCAGTATAATAACCGTGGATTACAGTTGAAAGGGCTCCATGAAGCAGATTGTCTCTGAGGAGGAGTACTTAGGTCAGCTGAAAGCCGAGAAGGTAGACAAAAGTTAAGGATACTAGAGAAATCTGAAGTCTCTGACAACTACAGCTACAACAAATAATAAACACAGCCCAACTTCTAGCCAGATTCATTTCAAATCTAACACTAAAGGCGAATTTGTCTCAGTTCCTACTACCCAATACAACACAGGTGACTTTCAGCAAAAAAGTTAAGAAACACAGCAAAAGGCAATGAAAGCACAGTCTCCAAAGTAAAAGCAAGCATCCAAATCAGACTCCAATATGACATGGACATTGGACTCATCAGACAAGAGAATTTAAAATAACTCTGATTAATACATTTAGCACTCTAAAGGGAAAAGTACATATAATAACATGTAAAGACAGATGGACAATGGAAGCAGGGAGATATAAATTTAAAGAATGTATTAAATAAGCTAGAAATAAAAATTACTGCAACATAAATGAATAATTATTTAACGGTCTCATTGCCTAGACATAGTGAAGGGTGGAATCTGTAAACTTGAAGCTGTGCCAGTAGAAACTTCCCAAACTGAAATGCAGATAAAAAAACAGAAAACAACAGCAACAACAAACACAAAAACACAGAAGAGGACATCTAAAACTATGGAACAGTTCAAAATATATAATATACTCTTAACTGGAATATCAAAAGGAGAAGAAATAAGGTTCTGAAGTAGCAATGACTGAGAATTTTCAAATTTTAATGATAAACACCAAACTACAGATTCAGGAAGTTCGGAGAAAACCAAGCAGGGTTTTAGAACAAAACAAAAAGATTATTATACCTCGGCGTATCATGCTCATACTTCAGATAAACAAAAATAATGTGAACTCTTGAAAAAAAAACCCCAGGGAAAAAATACCTTATGTATAGAGAAATTGGAACAAGAATTATAACAGATTCTTTGTCAGAACCCATGCATGCAAGAAAAGCATGGAGTGAAATATTTAAAACATGTGCAGTGACATGACTACTTAATAATAGTTCCATTCATTATTTAAATCATTAAAACAGTCATTTGCTTTGCCTTTTTTTTTCTTTTCTGACTAGGTTCCCTGAAATGGTTGGGAGAATCAACTTAAACATTTCAGATTGACAATTCAATCAGTGATTCTGTATCATTTGATAAATGCATTTTTATCCTTTGAAGTAATTTCAGCATGCATAAGCACTCAGTCAATAACAAGGAATTTCTATTATGTGCCAAGCCCTCTTCTATGTTCCGGATATATAATAATAACTCAATCTGGGAGAATGACAAAAAATTATAAATATTGATAAAGAAATATGATAAAATGAGAGTATATAAATCTGCTCAGATATACTTTATATAGTAGGAAAAAAGGGTATATAAAACAGTATAAAGGGGATACAAATTATATTATAAAAAGAAGGGAGATGGCTAATTTTTACAAGATTGGGATATTTTGGCTTTAACAAAAATTCCATTTGAATCATATCTAGAAATATTAAAAGGAGAGAGCGCTGCAATCAACCGTTTTAGACATGGAGAACAAGAGCAAAGGCAGAAACTTGGGGAGAATGCAGAATAAAAGGAACCCAGTGCAGCTAGATGGTAGTGAGTGAAGTAAGAGCAGTATCAGAGAGTTTTCCAATATGTTCAATACATTAGACCCTCTTGCCAACAACAAGGTTACCTCAAACAGGTATGTCTGAAATGTATTTAGCAATCATTGGTTGTTTTCCAAAAGTAGAGTAAGTTCAACAAGATAGACTTCTAATTAAAGACAAGTATTTAATATTTGCTTACTATGAATTATAGCAACTTGCTGAGATAGTATGATCCAAGTGATCCATGTTACATAACAAGACTTATTATTTCACAAGATTATCTTTTTTAAAAGCTTGCAATTATAATTTTTAGGATTTGTTGATCAGTTATTCATCAAATGTCTCACTGCTGTCACTTTAGGTTCTGACCTAAGATTTTGGCTGGTTGTCCTAGTCCATTTTCTACTGCTGTAACATAATTTCAAACTGGGCAAACTATAAACAATAGAAGTTTCATCAGTTCTCAGTTATGGAGTCTGGAAAGTCCAGATAGAGGGTTTTCATCCGATAAGGATCCCCTTGCTGTGTGAAAACATGGTGGAAGACACCACATGATGAGAGAGAACAAAGGAGCCTGTGAGACAGAGAAAGGATATCCTGGGGATTTCATTCTTTTATCAGGATCCCACTCCTGGGATAACTAACCCATTCATGAAATAACAGGATTAATCTATTCATGAGAACTCTGCCACTTAATCACCATTTAATATCTCCACTTACCAAGATCATCATAATGGTAGTTAAATTTCGACATGAGTTATGGAGAAGACATTCAAATCATAGCACTTGTTATGGATTTTTGTTGTTGCTATCTGTGATGTACCAGCAGCTATGCAGGGATAAGCAACAATATTTTTCTCTAGATGTGTCAATATATTCTATTACTCCCATTCATGCATTTATTTCATCAGTGGAATAAAAACACAAACAGCAGATTTTGAACTTTCCAATAAATCCTCTAAGTTATTATGTGATAGAAGAATTTTAAACCAATGGAAGAGAGAAGCATAGTCCTCTTCTAATCAAAGAGATGACATGGAAGTGCCCTTCCTAGCCAAGTAAGAAAATGTAGTTACCTTTTCCTTGCAATATGCAAAATCTCCTGAATTTGACACTGATGTTTACTAACTTCCAACACAAAGTTCCTCAGCCCATATCTTGTAAACATGAATTACCAAAACATATATTAAGATATCAGAGTAAGCCTGAATGCAAGTTTTAAAGGAAATGCATAAAATAAAACACTTAATTCTATACTTTTCTGACATATATTACCACGACAGTACTTGAATGTGACCTTGTTCAAGGTCCAAGGAATTGTTTTCTCTTCAATTATTTGGACACTTCTGTTCCTTTTTATTGGTCTTATTACTTTTTTTCAAAGAAAATTACCCTCCATATTTTAATGTATTCTCTTGGTCAAATAAGCATATGTCATTAACGATATTATTCTTGCTGACATGTTGCAATGAACATTTTTTAAACTAAGTATGCAGATGTTCAAAGTTTGTTTTGTGCATTGAAACAAAACCAGGTTATTCTCATACGAATCTAATTTGTGCTGAGAGATATCTGGCAAGGAAACTAAAGATCTACTTTTAAAATACCATATGTAGCTATTTATACTCTGAGGTGTCTAACAACTGTACTGACAGACAGCATTAATTAGGAAAAATCCCAAGGATTACTGAAAGCATTCATGTCCTATGCACACTCCAGTACTTTTATACTGTTGAAAGCAGTGACCTTTTTCAAGTAGGTGGATGCCCTTTATGTGACATCTAGGCCTCTGGGACAACATGAGCAGGCAATTTACTGCACACAAGGCACCTATATCATATGCCATACACAGAAAGTGCTACTAGTGAGAGGCTATAGGATAAACTAAAAGGAAATATTGAAAGCTCATATCCCAACAATGGTGAACTAAGGAACAGCTATTCTGTATAGAGAGCATAATATTGAACATATCATTCTGATAAAGGTTGTTCACTTGAATGCAAAGGAACAGGACTGTGAGTTGGATATTTGATCTACAGATCTTTCAACCAAGTGCTGGAACTTTTCAGTATCAGAAAATGAATCCAAAGCTATTTCTGTAGTAATCTAATATAATCAAAGAATAGATTGTTGTCCCTCAAAAAATGTGTTTAATCCTCTTTAGTAAATTCTTTGAAGCCTCATGCTAAGTTTATCTAAATATGAAGTTAATAATAAATAAAACATTATTACTTAATGCCTCATTGCAGAGCAGTCAATAAAATGTCAAGGTTTTAAAATTATTCCTGTGAACTAATGCAATATTGAATAAACTATAGTTTGCTTTCTTAATTGTATCTATATTGACCAGCTCTATCACAACATTTGGATAAAATTATTTAGCAAAACGTAAAATATCCCTTTTATAATAAAAACATTCACATTAAAATGATTCTATGAAATAGGTCCACAGGAAGATATTGAGCAACAAAAGTTCAATTATGGAAGCTCACATTTTCTTATGCACAATTACCTGTCATCATTTTTGATGCACCTGTTTAACTCTAGTCAGCTGACTATGGACATTGACTTGTACTTCTCTAACTCACAGCTGTGCTGGATCACAGGTGTTTTAGCTTTGTATTTCCTTTGCTATTACCTTATTTTTTCATCCAAAGTCAAAAGACAAAAGACATTACTATTCTCTGAAGGTAATATCAAACTTTATGTTTTTAGCATTTGCATGTCTTGGCAATTATTTAAAAATTAAAGGAAGGATGTAGGGTTTGCAACACAGGTCACACTCCAGTTAGTGAAATCAATTGCAGGCTATGTTTTCTTCTAAACTCAAATCAGAGCATTACTGCAAATGTCAAAGTCATTTTATTTCCATGACCTAAAAAATGTAGTGTACTTAATAAGGAATTTTTTAATAGAACCTTCCAAGGAGCAATTTAGCCTTACCTAGGCACTCAAGGCCAATGACTTCAGAGAGAAACTTAGAGGATATACACACAAAAACACAATATTTTGCAGTCTTTTCACTTTTTCTATTCCTTTTAATTCCACATACAAATGCAAACTACCTCTGGCTCCCAATATAAATAGACAATTATCAGATGTAACAATATATTGGGGAAAAAAAGACCACACAAGGAAATTTTATGCAGCCTACACATAACATGTTGTCTGTTCCTGTTTGCTCTAAGGACCGTTGTATTGATGAGCCTTCATTCTCCACTAAAATAGAAGAGCACTTTCTATTTTCTTTATGAAATTCATATTGGTTATAAATATCTGGTATTGTCAAGTCAGCATGAGCTGCATCTTGGGGGTGATGATGGCCTGCAAGAAATATCTGTAACACAAATTTATGAATTGATTACAGAACTTTCTCATCCACAGGGTAAAGAGACTGTTATGTTTTAAAGTATACTTGATGTCTTGTTTTCTATAAAGAGACTTACACTTCATTACTCTATTTATTATTAGAGTGAAAGTGTGAATAAAACAAAATGCTTTCTATTTCCTTTCCAGTAGTGTGAGAAGAGGGTAAAAATGAAGATGAAAAAGAAAGACAGGGAGAGGTAAATCTTCAAATAAAAAAAATTTTCCTCAGGGATAGAGTCTCAAACTATGTTTGCTGAAACAAAGCTGAATACCATTATTTAAAATTTTATCTTAAAACACAGTATTCGGCATCATTTAATCAACAAATATTTATAAGTTGCTGTTACACACTTAGCATTATTCTAGGTGCTAACCACAGTTCATTTTCATAAATACTCATTTTACTGAATCTTCTACATCTATAAACAAGCAATTTAGAAATATTACCATGTTAATGCTTTGGCTTATGAAAGCAACACACTACTAAACCTTTAATCCAGCGTGTCACTCTATAGTCTAATCTATCTATCAGATGTCAAGGCAATTTGATATATGGGTGTCGGGGAGATCTGCAAAAGAAAATATTTGGTGAAAGTTGTATAAGAGCTTTCCCCAAGAAGTTTCAATGGGAAATTGTTTCTATCTTAAGATCTTTTGGAATGCAATGAGTTTGTTTTTATTTTATATAGGCGTACTAATCAGAGACTTTGATAATTGTCAAATGTCTGTAGGATTTTCTCATCCAGTGGATTTCTAACCAGGCTTTGTAGATGTATCCTCAAAGTAAATCAAGTTCTTGGGTCCAATTCAACTCTCCAAATATGAGCCTCTAAGTGATAGGCCAGAAATAGGCTTTATTTTTTTTCTGAAAACTCACCATATTTCTCAAAGCAAAGTTTAATTTGACAATACAGAGTCCATCAAAACTACTCTAAAAGTGTTCATTTTCTTCTGTGTCTTTGAGAAAAATATCTCTTTGTAAAATGAAAATACATTTACTGAGTGATATTAAAATTGACAATCAAGATCCACAACTAGGAAGCTAAATAATCAATACAAATATAATAAAATAGAAAGCTGCACCAGTCATCTAATGACTGCTTATTAGTTCAATAATTAAATAATATTTTTCATATCAAACTGTCCAAATAAATATGCTAACAATACTTAGTGGTATTGAGGAGGTGGTGAACCAGATACTCATCACTGTAGTCTAACTGTGGATTTGGACCCATATATCAAAAATCTTTTAAATAGATTGCAATTTTAATAGGCTAGATTTCTAAAAAATGAAATAATAAACTAAATCAGATTGAAGCAGAAATAAGACCATGCTCCAAACAAATCTTAGTAAATTCTCTAATTCTCAGGAGGGTCTGTGAAAACATTTGCAGAATCTCTCAGGACTTTGGAATCCAATTCACCACAGGTAGGGTTCCAATTAATTTGAATTTCACATACTAGTTCTTGTTTATGTGTTTGCTTGCTTGCTTTTCTTTTTGAGACAGAGTTTTGCTCTTGTCACCCAGGCTGGAATGCAGTGGTGCAATCTTGGTTCACTCCAACCGCTGCCTTCCAGTTTCAAGCAATTCTTCTGCCTCAGCCTCCTGAGTAGCTGGGATTACAGGCACCTACCACCACACCCAGCTAATTTTTGTATTTTTAGTAGAGACAGGGTTTTACCATGTTGGCCAGGCTGGTCTCGAACTCCTGACCTCAGGTGATCTGACTGCCTTGGCCTCTCAAAATGCTGGGATTACAGGTGTGAGCCACTCTGCCTAGCCTAGTATGTTTTTTAAATGGGTGAATTTATATGGAGAGAGGATCTGGATAGAATCTTTGAATAAATTATAATATTTTATTTTGAAGAGTTTATTTTATAAAAAGTCTACCACATTGTATGCATATTTTTCTCTTTTTGTTAATAAAGGGAACTGTGAAAATTTCAAGAATGAGAAGTCATCTTTGTTTGGCAAGCCAGTAACCTATTCTTTGACATATTGTATCCACCATCTATGGAGAAGAGCACTTACATTCTCCCTCCCTCTTGCACTCTATCCTAAAGAAGAAATTTCATCTCTGCTAGTTATGATCTTGAACATTTCGTGGACATAATGAGAAGAGTGAGGGTTAATAGCTGAGATATTTAAAATTATAAGTAAAATTAAACAAGAAGGCTGGAGGGCACTTTCATTGGCATCCGAACAAACTATTAAGGGAATGATGTTGGGTAAAAGAATCTCAGCAAGACAGCAGTGGGTGAATATATGGAACTGCCAGAAAGCAGTGAGGATATATAGGAAGTTTGCTTAGAAGGTGACGAGCACATTTGAAAAAGCTTTTGTAAGTCTGAAACTCACTTTGTTAACTTCATGTCTTTCAGCAATTGCTGCTCTGGAAATGATAGCTCCTGCTCTTTGGGGAGTTATTGTTACTTTCTTTTTTCCTGATTTGTTTTTCTCTGCTCCAGAAGAGTGAGCTGAAGAGGTGCCCTCTGCTTACTCAGTAGTTTCCAACCTGGCTCCTGGACAACTGCCAAGAGAACAGTAATGAGCCCACCAGCTGCCGGCCAGCCAACTGTGGGTTCAGCAACTGTCAAACCTATTGCAACCCTTCTATTGATTGTCGTGTGTCCAGACCCTGCCAAGAAACTCACTTTGTTCCTGTTACCTACTGTGGCCATAGTTCAGGGCATCACCAACACATACCAGATGCCAAGATTCTCGATTAATGGCTTCCATCCACTGACTCACTTTTCTTGTATCTACTAGATCTTGAACTATATGTCTGGCAGCGGCTTCCCTTTGACCTACGTCTTCTGCTGTTACCAGCCACTGACTAGGTAGGTAGCAGATACAACCACTAACCTTATTGTCAACTAACTTCAGATCTCTGAGCTATGCATTTGGTGATTTCTAAAGCTTGTGCTCTATCGAGGACCTGGCATTTACCTTCCAGTAAGTTTGGCTAAGCAGAATCAATATTAGGATGGAGATTTCTTGCTAAATATAGCTTGCCATATATCACTTCTTATAAATCTCTTCCAAATAAAACTCTTTCTTTTTGTGTGAGTTGTTTCAAGATTCTCCTCGACAGCACCAGTCTCTCAGCTTTTGTTTGCGTGCCTTCTGTAAAGTGAGAAAAGACTTGCTTTAATACCTAATAAATGTGTTTCCTCAGATACTAAAAATATGACTTTTGTTAATATTCATTTGTTAATTCTAGTGAATTTATGATACTTTTAATTAATGAGAGTGCTCTAGCTGCTTGATAAAGGAATGACAAATGTCACCTGAGTGATTTGTTGACTTCTTCATTGATTCACTCAGCCAGTTTTCATTAACTTTCAAAAGCATGTCAGATAGTGTGTTGTAGTATGTCTCTGGATTCTTCTGGATGTTCCTCTTCCTAAGGGTTTTTTTTGGAGGGGGGGTGGGGGACAGGCTGGAGTAAAATTGCAGTGGCATGATCATAGCTCACTATAACCTCAACTCCTGGGTGCAAGAGATTCTCCTGCCTCAGTCACTCTAGTGGCGAGAACCACAGGCATACACCACGATGTGCAACTAATTTTTAAGAGACATGGTCTCACTATGCTGCCCAGGCTGATCTCAGACTCTTGGTTTCAAGTGATCTTCCCACTTCTGCCTCCTGAGGTGCTGGAATAATAGGCATGAGCCACTGTGCCAGGCCTAAGGCTTTCTTATAATTTATAAATTACTCTGACTAAAACCACTCAAATCATTATTTTGAGGCTTTCACGGGAGTAAGTCTAGAAGAGATTAAACCTCATTCAACAGTGGTTCACAGAATCCCAGTTAAGACTGTACTTATGTTTTATGCTACCATTTTGTGGCTCTCAAAGATGGCAGGTAATTAAAATTGTGTAATCTTGCTGCTGAATTTTCAAGTGACCATTGTGATTAAAAGCATAAAATTACTAAGCAAACATGGTGGAATATAGGTATGGAAGAGCCATTTGTGATTGTCAAATAAAATGTAGGTGCAAATTCCTCATAACTGATTAATATCTGTTGAAATTCCATCAACTCTTCTGCAACTAGAAAAATTGTGCTCATTATTTACAAGATGTTGTCCTAAAATTAATGTATTGTACTAGTTACTAAAAAAAGTATGAAGTCTAGGAGTTAAAATGCAAATGCAATGTGTAGAGAAGTATACAAATGTGTACAGAGGGTAAAATTTTCCTCAGTGCTTTATTTACACTTACTGGTAAATTAGTCACATGAGTTAATATATAGTGACGTCACAACAGGCCTATTTAGATTTGCTGGGAAAGTATTAGTTTTCTATAATCTGTTATAGTTAGAAAATTGTATGTTTTTAAAATAAATAGCCTCCAAAACTCATAAAGACTTTGAAAACACCTACCAAAGGCATGTGTAGAGCTGCTGTTCATTCATCAGAAATAGAGCCACTGAGCCTTCACAAATGTTAAATTCTTCTTCACTTGAATGCTGCCTGGTGATACGTTGTGACCGTAATAAAAAGGTTTCTCACCATGAAGTCCATTGTCTTTACTTCATTTCCTAGAAACAAAGTAGAAGAAAAAAAGGTACAATCAATTGCCCAGTTCTTATCACCAAAGGGAGAGTAAAGTTACATATGAGGAAGTCACTTAGGGAACTATATTATCATCACCATTTTACAGGCTATAATAGTGCTATTCAGCTTCCAAAAACAGTATAGAAATGTGTTTTTTGCTCTATGACTATAGTCAAAGGAAAAGATGTTTTCCCTTTTAACAATGACATGGTTTTTCTTAAGGGGGATACAAAGAAATGTCAGGTAAGATATCATAAAAGTTGGCTTATAATCTCAGTTGTGCTTGTTAATAATTCTGTGATGTGGATAAATTGAGTACATTCTTAAATTTATCTTCTAATCAGAAAAACAAACCTGCCTTTCTGCCTCAGACACTTGTCACAGAAATTAAATGAGGTGAAATATGAGAAAGTGCACTATAAATAGCACCTGAATGGTACCAAAATGTGAATTATAATTAAATGTTAGCTTATTTGACAAAAGTTAAGCCTCAGTAACCTGTGGCATAAGCTGATGAAGATGTAAAACAAACAAATCTTTTTGGCTTTTCATTAGTAAAAAAATTAACCTATTGTTTGCACTATAAATAAATCCTTTATTTTAAGCTATTTTATATTTACAGAAAAGTCATGAAGATAATACCAAGTTTCATATACCCTATACCTGGTTTCTCCCATTACTGACAGCCTGCATTGATATTCACATTTGTCACACTTAATGAACCAATGTTGATTTATTATGAACTAAAGTCAATTCACACTTCTTCAGTTTTTAACTAGTATCTTTTTATGATCCAGGATCCCACTCTAGATAGCACATCACATTTAATTGTCACGTCTCTTTAGGCTATTTTGGTCTGTGCTAGTTTCTCAGATATTCTTTGTTTTTGATGCCCTTGAAAGTTTAAGGAGTGTCAGGAATTTTACAGATTGTTTCCAATTAAGATCTGGCTGCTATCTTTCTCAGGATTAGAATAGAATTCTGGGTTTGCAGGAGAAAGACCAAAGAAGTAAAATTCCATATCAAGAGCATATGCCATCAACAGGACTAATCACTATTGGTGTTAACCTTGATTACTTTGCTGCAGTAGTGTTCATCAAGATTCCACTGTAAAGTTGCTCATTTTTTCCCCTTTTCATACTGTATTTTTGGAAGGAAGCTGCTGTGTGCAGTTCATATTTAAGTGGGAATCATTCTTTACCTCTTTATGGAGTATCTATGTATATTACTTGGAGTCCTCCTGCATTTGAATATTCGCCTATTCTCTTCTACTTTCTGTTGATACGGTTATTTATTTATTAAGTATAAATGCATGAATACAATACATGGGCTTATAATCTAATGTTATGTGGGATTTTTTTTGCTCAAAATTTTCCACCTTTAATCATCGAGAGCTATATTAGTTGGCTCTTATGTCTTTTTAACATATCTGATAGTTTTGCTAGTTTGTGTTTTGTTTCATTTTGTTGTTGAACACTCCTTTCTATAAGAAGAGCTCTAGTTTCATCTTGTATATTTCCTGTAAGGAATATTTATAAATATATATAATATGTTATAAATATATATACTACACATATTATATATATTTTATACATATAACATATATAAAACATATATATGTATATAAAAATATATATAATATATATAATATGTATAGTATATATGTATGTATATTATATATTATTATATATTATATGTATATTATATATTTATATATAATATGTATATTATATATATTTATATGTATAACATATATAAATATATTTATATATTATATACATAAATACACACACATATATTATATACATATATGCATATATATGTGTGTGTATATATTCCATGTGAACAGATAATGTTTTAGACATCACAAACCCTTGCAGATTCATTGAGCCTTTGAGCTTAGGAAGGTGTTGCTTAAAGACTCATCAAGACACTCTTCATAGCAAACTTTTTTTCATAATGGTTTATCCATTTTGGTAATTAGTATGATATCATGTTTGACATATCACTGAATAAAAATATTTGTGAAAAAGAAAAAGCTGCATCCAAGACACTGATAACCACACAATAAATATGAAGAATTATGTAATGACAATATCATCTTTGATTGCATTAGTAGGTAATTAAATATTTGTTGGCTGAGAAATTACTTTCCTTCCAGATTCAGCCTTTGAGAGTCTCTTGGTAGAGTATTGCTACTTGTTTTTCTAAAACAGCAGCAATAATAGCAATAAAAAAAAGCAAAGAAACTGCTAGAGAACTTTTATATACATATGAGAATAAAGGAGTGGGGCTTGTTGGCCTAACATGAAACGTGACTCATTTCTTTTGCTTGAAGGATATCCTAAGAAACTGGTCTTTGTACTCAAAATGACTGTATGTGAAAATAATGAATTAAAATAAATTAGGAATGGTGATTGTTGACCATGAACAAGACCTTTACGGTAAGAAAAACCATCTCTGTGACTCTACAAAATATGCAGTCTCTATTCAACTATTTTCAAAAACTATGGTAAATTGATTTTCTTTATATATCGGATATTTATCTGTATGAAAACAGAGATTCAAATGAAATTATTTGGACTTGCTTCCAGACAAGATGGAGTTGCAGGGACAAGATTTATCATCATAAGTAGTACTATAACTAGATAAGTATCTAAAACATGGGTTTTCAGGACTTTGGATATTAGGCAAATAAAGCACAGTACTCCATGAAAGACAGCGGTGAGAGATGAATAGAAAGAAGGTTTCAGGGATCTACAGAAGGTACATCAAAACCTTCAGTGAGTCATAACCATCAGGGCACTGCATGAAGGGAATGTAGGGACACCCAAAAGAATTAGAGGAGAGATAATCAGAGCCCAAAGATGACTGAGAATAGTTTATATTCCCACCAGATGGCGTAGAAAACTGGTATAAAACTCAGAAGGGGTTTCTTCCAGTGCTGGGGCAAAAGTTATCCTGTATTAAATGCTGCTTTATTTCTACTTAGTGATGCTTACAAGCAAAACTCAAAAGGATCAAGCTGTTTCTGAATAAGTTATCTGTGTCCCAGAGCAAATCACGAGAGTATTTATCAGAAAACAAAAATATACAATACACACAAAACATTAAATCATAATATCTGGCATTCGATCAAAAGTTAACAAGCATACAAAGAAGCAGAGAAGTAAGACCTGTAATAAGGAGAAAATAAATCAGCCACAACTAACCCAGAAATTACACAGATGATAGAATTGTTAGGAAAGGACATTAAAACAATTAATACAACTGTATTCATATATTTAAGAAGCTAGAGAAAAGATTGTTCATGTCAAATAGAGAAATGGAAGATATAAACAAAGATCTAAATCACAATTACAGAGATAAAAACTACAATGAGTGAGGTAGAAAATACAGTAAATGGCTTTAGCGGAAGATTAGACAAAACACTGCAGAAGAAAACATTAATAAATTTCTAAACACAGCAATAGAAACTAGCCAAATGACATAAAGAGAAACAAATTCTAAATAAAATGAGCAAACAAGTTGATTTACTAGTATCTCTCCTAGCTTTACAGTTTTATGATATGAAATACAGATAGGGCTAGAGAGAGGTAGAATGGTGTCCTCCTTTCATCCTTGGCTGTAATTGACTCTGATCCCTACCATTTCCATGGTTTATGAAATCCTATACCATCTTGCTGTTTCTACTAATGTCCTGGGGATTACAGCCCAGTGTGTTTACTGATTCTTCTCTGGTTACTTCTCTCATGATCCGCTCAGAAACTATACATAGCCCTTTACTGTTTTCCAAAAGAAATGAATCGATACTGTTACTGTAAAGATTATTCAAAGAGTGGGGCTATATAATAGTGCATATAGCATAACTCTTTTCCATACCAGCCCCTATGTTCCTTTTTCTCCAGTTATCTCACATTTGAATTAATTCTGGGAGCTCTAAAATCCTCTCATTCTCAAATATAGTAAAGTTCAGCCTTCTCTAAATCTTACTTCCAAATTTAGGCATCTGTACTAATCCGTGTTCTCAAAATAGCAAATCAACCTCCTTGTAAGTAGACCCATCTTTAGAAGGCAGTTAGGGCTAAAAATAGTTTGGTTGCTTTTGTTTATTAGTTTTTCTTTTATGTTTTTGTAGCATAAGGGGAAAGATATTAACGTTTCCATTCTTTTGATACTTGTGGCATTTTTTCTGTATATGTACTTGAAAATATAGTATATTGGGGGTAAATCAGCATTATGCATGTCACTAAATATGAACTTGTATACTAACTGAATTTAAAAAAAGGAAAAACAGGCCTTATGTACAGTGATGGCCAATTATTTATGCCATGGGTATCTGATGATGGGGATTTAACCATGGCTAATCTATCCACTCACACAATAGCACAATTCCATGGTTGGCTATTGATAAATATAAAAGAGAACTCCTCATGAATCATGGAGACACTTGAACTTTTGGGGGTGAGAACTTAATTGGTTTGAGGTTCCTAAATCATTAGAAAACATCTCTTTGCAGGATTAGGAAAGATATGTTGCCTGTGGCATCCATTTTTTAGATTTAATGGTCAGTTGGCCAAATGTTAAAAATAAATGCTCCACTCTTCAAGGCAAGGAGGGTGAAGCATGTTGCCAGTTATGACACTCAATAAAAATAATTACAACCTGACTTACTTGATTTCCAGTTTATCCAAAGATTATAAAAGGTATTTATAGTGCTACTAATATTATTGGGATTTATATAAATATGACTGTTGAATATGCATAGACAGGAACTGATACATACTCAATACTAGTGTGGAAGTTTCCCGTTGCCTCAAATGGGGAGAAGATTTTATCTAATTACTAAAATTTGCATAAATGAGCCGTGAGAGATTTTAAGAGCTTTGAGCAAGAAAGTTCAGCTACTTGTGTACCCTCAACTAAGAAATGTCCCTCCTCTGTGGGGGAAGGTTTGTCCTTTTCCACAAGCTGAGTTGAAAAGGGCAGCATGTAACAGCAGTCTAGAAAACCAGCTGTCAATGTTATGTTGGCCATGATTGCTGTGTGTAATAGTTAATAGTAAATGTCAACATGATTGGATTGAAGGATGAAAATTATTGTTTCTGGGTGTATCTGGGTATTTCTGGGTGTTGCCAGAGGAGATTAACATTTGGATCAATGGACTAGGATCAATCTGGGTGGGTACCCTCCAATTCGCTGCCAGCACTGCTAGAAATAGCAGGCAGAAAAAGGTGTAATGAGCAGACTTGTTGAGTCTCCCACCCTTGAACTTCTTCCCATGCTGGATGCTTCCCGTCCTCAAACATCAGACTCCAAGTTCTTCAGCTTTTGGACTCTTGGACTTAAATCAGTAGTTTGCCATGGGCTCACAGGCCTTTGGCCAGAGACTGAAGGCTGCACTGTTGGCTTCCCTGCTTTTGAGGTTTTGGGACTCGGACTGAGCCACTACTTGGCTTCTTCGCTCCTCAGTTTACAAACGGCCTATCATGGGACTTCGCCTTGCAATTGTGTGAGTCTATTAATAAACTCCCTTTCATATATACATCTATCCTATTAGTTCTGCTCCTCTAGAGAAACTTAGAGACTGATACACTGCGCCTCACGTCTCAATCAGACTAATTTGCATAACCCACTTCATCCAGGATGCGCTAAGTGGATAATACTCAGGGTCTTTCATATCCATTTAAAAAATTAAACCATTAAAGATACTGATGAAATGATATTTTATGTGCCCATTTTACAGACAAGAAAAATGAAAAGTAGAAAAATTATGTGTGAGATCTTTATAACTAGATGGTGCCAAAAGCATGAATTCTGGCTACATTTGCTTGAACCATAAATGCCAGCTCTTGTTCCTTCACCATTGAAAAAGATGATTCTCACACTGAGAGCTGGGAGGAGGAATGGTGTTATAGATAAGATTTATTATTTTCCCATTTCAATGTGTACCAGCAAAAGCATGTTTTCAGAGGTGCCATAATCTAAGTAGTCTCTTTAAATGAAAGCCCTCAAGGAAGAAACAAAATCCATTTATTCTAATGTGGTCCAAATTGACTTGTAGAGTTCATTAATGGTACTAAGCTAAAAATATGTTTCTTTGAGGAAGACTAGTCTAAGAGTTTTGACTTCCTTTCCATGTATAAATACATTCTGACTCCAAATAATCAATCAAAAAGTATATCTTTGGAAAAATACTTAATCATACATTAAACGATCTTTCTTAGCAAAAAAAAAAAAATTAGAAATACATAGCTTATTTTACAGGAATAAGCTTTTATGTACAGGAATATATTCCTTGGAAAACAGTAACATAGAAACAGGTTATATACATAAGCATTCTCTTTATATTTGCAATATCATGCTGAGATTTACCTAGTAAGCATTCAAGAAGAGAAGGCCTCTTTCTTATACAGCATCTATCAAAATATGTGTTTTAACACCTTCGGTCTCATGCTGACAAAATATAGAATAGTGACTTATATGTTTATTGGGTGTGGATATTAGCAAAGTTTGTCAAAGCTTTTGAGGCCAACATTCTTTATTGGAAAGACACACTTGAAAGTGATATCCATGTCATATTTCCCAGAGATGAATTAGGTTTTGGATCTGGCTGTGTCTCAGAAGAATGCAAACCAAGGTTCAGTTCCCAAATTAAGAATTTTCATCGTTTAGCTCTTCTAAAAATATCTCACTAATATTTTAAATATTTATATATAGATAGTTTGGCTCTATAAAATAAAAAGCGGCCATAAATAAATCCTTTCCAGTTATGCAGATCCATTTGTGGCTTTTTAACAATGACTTCAAAGAATTGTCAAGATTGACAAAGGAACATGATTTCTAAAGAAGAAATTGACCTATACTGTAAGAAAGATTGAGCAAGGAAGACCAGATTGACTTTGGAATGATGGTTATTTGGAGGATATGATATTCATAACACATATTTTATAGGGTGTTTGGGGGACTGTTTGGTAGGAAACTAAATAAAATTCTAATAAGATGTCATACAAATTATTCCAAAATAGGAGCAGAAGGATGGACTACAGAAGAAACCAGCACCCAGCATTCAGGGTATATAGAAACAGTAGGTCATGTAGTTAACAATCACATTTCAGCCACCTGCTCTCTGCAAGTTAATCAAGGCTCGATCGCTTGATCTTCTGTCTCTGCTGTGCATTACAGCAGTTTCTGCTCTGAAACCTACAACTTTCACTACCTTTGGAATGCCCACCAAGTTCCTGTCAGCTCACCCAGTGCTATCTGCATAACTAAAGTGAGCTGTGGAGCTCAGGTGCCATGACAACTGTCACAAGTCATGTGGTGAGGGTGGTGACTGCAGCCTGTCTGGCTACTCTTCGATTGTTTCCGATATGTCCATATCCCAGCAAGGAACTAGCTGCCTTCGTATCACATCCCCTGGTTCCAGTTCCTATTGTTCAGAATCATGTAGACAGTCTTTGAACTACCATCTTCCAAAATACCGATCTTATGGTTGTCAACGACTAAGCTCCCTTCCCTATGGCCATTAACCACCGAGCTACCTGATCACTATAGTCATCAACCCCTAAGAAATCTGTCCTATGGATGCTAACCTCTTAGCTACAAGTCTGACTGCTGGAAACCCACAAGCTATATATATATGGCAACTTTCAACCATATTTCTTTTCCTTGATCAACTGGCGATATCCTTATGAAAACAAATCATCATGAATAGCTGGAAAAAAACCTCATGTTTACAGGCTTTGATAGATAATTCATCAATGGCCTCTTATTCTACATGGCTTATGTTATCTCTTTCAATTTTATACCAAATATTCTTAACAACTTTTCCTTGCTTCTGGAGTTCTTATGTGTGTGTATGTATATGTATGTATATGTGTGTGTGTGTGTGTGTGTGTGTGTATTGCACACACGCACCTATGTATGTATAGTTTTTTAAAGCTTGATGTTTTTCAACTTGAGTAAAACTATTTTTATCTATTTTTTCTTTTTCTTTTTTTTTGAGATGGAGTCTCACTCTGTCACCCAGGCCAGAGTGCGGTGGCATGATCTCGACTCACTGGAACCTCTGCCTCCCGGGTTCAAGTGATTCTCCTGCCTCAGCCTCCCACGTAGCTGGGACTACAGGCATGTGCCACCACACCCAATTAATTTTTTGTATTTTTAGTAGAGATGGGATTTCACTGTGTTAGTCAGGATGGGCTTGATCGCCTGACCTCATGATAAGCCCGCCTCGGCCATCCAAAGTGTTGGGATTAAAGGCGTGAGCCACCGTGCCTGGCTCACTTATTTTATTTCTAATAAATCATAGCTTGGCACACAGATCGTGCTTTTCCGTGTGTAATCATTGATGTGCACCTTGTTTTTTGTCTAGTTATTCTCTTGAGATATGTCAATCACTTTATATAACATTGATGACTTTTAGACTCTGAATTAATTTTGGAGACTATTGAAGGTTTCCAGAGGTAGAGAAAATAATTTATTAAAAGATCTGTGAAAAAATATTAAAGTACATGGAGCAATATGACTTAGTGACTGTCAAAGTGTTCATGCACTATATGGCTACACTTGGAAATTTAAATCAGTATCCTTCGAGTAAGAGTAAATTTAGCCTATTAGAATAAGTTATGTGTTGTAACAAATAAGCCCATAAGTATGAAATAGTTTAAACTTCTTCTTGTTCTTCTACCAATATTGGGCAGGAACAAAGTCAGCAGAGAAGCCCTCCATGCAGTCAGGGATTGGTCGACAGAGACTTGACTATTACGAGACTTCACTATTGCCCCAGAGGTTGCAGTCTGTTGCAGCTTAGCATAGAACTCAGCAGCTTGGCCTTTCCTAACCACAAAAGAGGCTGTTATATATAATACAATCATGTGTCCAGAAAGAATAGGAGAGCACAGACTTGGTAGAACATCTAAAGCTTTCTGTAAGAGGGACTAATTTGAGACAGAATTGAAGAAAAAAAAAAAAGAACATCTACATCTACTACCACATTATATTTAAAGTTCTGATACAACTCTGAAAAATATAACTTTGTTTTGCAGAATTCAAGCATTTGAATGCCCTTGCTTTGTTGTATCATACCTTGGGTATGTTCCATTTTGCTTTCAATGTGCACTGTAACTACAGGACTATAGCCCTCTTTCCTACGAATGCTATTTTTCAAATTCCAGTTTCTCAGTTGCTTGTTTTGTGGAATCAACTTGAAGCTCATAAGTGGGTACCATGACGTGATTTTGATCAGTCCTGACATAAGTCCCCATTCCCTGACTATTGGATAGGAAACATGGAGAATAACGACTACGAGCCTGGCGCGTCTTATACATGAGCACATTCATCCTCATAATCACTCTCCTGTACCAAATTATTATGTTTTTACAAACAAGAAGACTTAGGTTCAGAATAAAGCAACAGTAAACTTAATTATAGATAAATAGACACACACACACACACACGAATGCATACATACATACATAAAGTTTTAGGGCACAGTTGAGATTTAAAACCACATTCACCTGTTCTAAAACTTACTCCTTATTTTACAATCATTTATCTGATTTTCAAATATTTCAGGTCTGCTGTTATACCAGTCCCTGAAGAAAAATAATAGAAGAAAAAATGTATAATTTATTTCACATACCTGGTGCCAGGCTTTTTATAAATATTAAACCTAATTTTTCTTACAACTTATGAGATTGTTAACATTAGTTCTGTCTCACTGATGAAGAAAAGGGCTTAGTGAAATTAAACCTCATGCCCTAATTTCATTACTAGGAAGTGAGAGAGTTCAAATTTGAATTCAAAACAATATTATTTTTCTCATGATATGGAACTGAATGCTAACGTTACTCCTCTGACACAGTTTGATATACCAGTGAATTTTGATTATATTGCTAGTTTCCAAAGAGACCAAAAAAAAGCAGAAAAGAAATCACATTGTGACAATACTGAAGATTAAAATTCAACATAATTGAATGGTTCAGAGCTAATAGAAACAGTAAACATGCTCCGCAAACATAGGAAATATGTGACTAATTTTATCATACATTCATTTTGAAATGATTCCTTCCATTCACAAATATAAAATACAATCCAATATAGGAAAAAGTGATTAGATAATATAAATATAAGAGGCATATTTTCAACTGTGAAATGACTTTCCATTTTTTTAGAGCCTCTGTCTTGGGAAGTGTAGTCATTCCCTGCAACGTTTAGACTATTCTGTCCCTGCTTAGAGCACCTAACTCAATGATTATAGTAATTCTTATTTTTTTTCAGTTCTATAGCTACACGAAGTAAATTACAGAGATGCTTTAAAAATAGGTAACTCTTCATTCACCGCTATTCTCAAAAAATTCTTTAACTACTATGTCATCTGTACTAGTCACTCTTCTTTTTTTTTTTCAAGACAGAGTCTTGCTCTGTTGCCCAGGCTGGAGTGCAGTGTGCAGTGGCACCATCTTGGCTCACTACAACCTCCACCTCCTGGGTTCAAGCAATTCTCCTGCCTCAGCCTCCCAAGTAGCCGAGATTACAGGCATGGGCCACCAGGCCCAGCTAATTTTGTATTTTTAGTAGAGACAGGGTTTCACCATGTTGGTCTGGCTGGCCTTGAACTCCTGACCTCAGGTGATCCATTCCCCTTAGCTTTACAAAGTGCTGCGATTATCACTGTGCCCAACCTATGTATTGTGATACAACAGTGAGCAACTAGAACTGATTCCTGCTCTCATGGAACATAAAAGTAAATAATTTTATTCCTAATGATAACTCATAGTAGTTATTATGAAGGAAATATATTGAGCTCATTTATAGAGATATAAAAGTTAGATAGAGGGACTGCTAATGAGACGGAATAAACTGTGGGATTCTCTCTAAGCAGTGAAGTCTTAAGACGAAACAGATGAAAAAAAAATCAGCTGTGCAAAGTGCAGGAAGAAGCATGATTTCCAATGGAAATGGAATATGTCTGGATCAGTGGTTGAAAAGAGCTTGGTCAATCTGAGGGACTGAACAGAGATTGATGTGGCTAGAGTGGCGAGGGACAGAGGGAGAGGAGAACAATACGAGGTTGTAGACCCTGGCAAGGCCTAGATTAATAAGGCTCTGAAATACAAGCTTTTCATTTCACTCTCAGGAAATAAAAAGTTTGTTACAATTTTATATAAGAGAATGTCATTTTGTTACAATTTTATATAAGAGAATGCCATTGCCTGGTTACAAAAAAATACTTTTCTGCTGAGCACAGTGGCTCATGCCTGTAATCCCAGCACCTTGGGAGTCCAAGGTCAGGAGTTCGAGACCAGCCTGGCCAACATAACGAAACCCTGTCTCTACTAAAAATACAAAAATTAGCTGGGTGTGGTAGTGGGTATTTGTAACCCCAGCTACTTGGGAGGCTGAGGTAAGAGAATTGCTTGAAGCAGGGAGACGGATGTTGCAGTGAGCTGAGATTGCACCACTCCACTCCAGTCTGGGTGACAGAGTGAGACCCTAGTCTCGAAAAAAAAAAAAAAAAAATCTGGACTTTCAGTTTCTGGTGCAGTATGTAAAAAGCTTGAAGGTCATCTTTATAGAACAACTACAAAAAGTGTGTAATGTATACATAATGAGAATATCAGAAGAAAAAAAAGGAACAGAGGAACTAAGTGAAGCAATAATAACTGGGAATTCCAAAAAGTTAATGATAGGCACTAAAATATAGAGATCCAGGAAGTTCAGAAAATACCAGTCAGGATAAATACCAAAATATCTTCAGCTAGGCATATCATGGCCAACGTACAGAAAAGCAAAGAAAAGACAAAAACTTAAAAGAGACTAAAGGGAAGAAAAACGCTGTTCTTATAGAAAAGCAAGAATAAGAATCACATTAGACTTCTCATCAGACACCATACAAGCAAGAAGAAAGTTAAGTGGAATATTAAAAGTAGTTTTATTAAAAATTACAAGTCACGTTCAGTGGATACTGGTTGGGTGGTGGGTGTACCAAAATCTCACAAATCACTGCTAAAGAACTTACTTATGTAACCAAATACTACCTGTTTCCCAAAAATCTATAGAAATAAAAAATTAAAAAAAAAAAACTAATCTAGAATTCTGTATCCAGTGAACTTATCCTTCAGACAAATAGAAATTGTGGGAATTTGTTGTCAGTAGAACAGCCTTGTAAGCAATGTCATGTTCTTACTCATAAGTGGGTGTTGAACAATGAGAACACATGGACATAGGGAGGGGAACATCACACAGGGAGGGTCTGTTGGGGGATGGGGGGCTAGGGGAGGGATAGCAGGGGGGTGGGGATTGGGGAGGGATAACATTAGGAGAAATACCTAATGTAGGTGATGGAGGGACGGAGGCAGCAAACCACCATGGCATGTGTGTACCTATGTAACAATCCTGCACGATCTGCACATGTACCCCAGAACTAAAAGCATAATTTTAGAAAGAGACAAAACAAAGAAAGTACTCCATAAATAGTAGTTATTACAAAAAGGAAATGATTTAGAACAAAGGAAAATGAAATAAGTCAGAAACGTGAACTTAAAGAGAGGAAGAAATTTAGAGGACTAGAGTAGAGGGCAGAGTGCAGCAGATCAGGTAGGTATAAAGTCATGAGAATGAGGAAGGCTTGGAGGATTTATGATGAGCTCACATAAAGGGAAAGAAGCAGATACATTCGAGATACACTTAAAAGAAGGCAACAATACTAACAATACTTGCATACTGTTTGTAAGTGGTAAATAAGGGAAATAAAAGAATCATGATTGATACTCTGATTTCTGGCTTGAGAAATCGAGTAGATAAATGTCAACTTACTAAGATAAGGAAATACAGGAGAGGAAATTTTTAGGACCAGAATAAAAGATTTGACTCTAGATATTAAGTTTGAGTGGCCAAGAAAAAAAGAAAGAAAAATCCAAGGAACTATGTAAAATAAGCAGCTTAGATTTTTTAAAATCTGATCTCAGTGCAAAGAAAAAAAAAGCTTATTTCATTCATCCAACATTCAGAAACATTTATTGACTGCTTACTTTGTTTAAGGAACTGGCAACTAGTAAAATTGATATGAATAAGACATACCTCTGGCCTCAAGGAGGTCAAAGTCTTATATATTAGAGGGATAGTCTATAAAATACCTTTATCTTGTAGATATCGAACTTAAGCAAATAGGTTCGATATCACATGCAATTGCATTAATTAATTTTTGAAGAAGGAAAGGAAAATAAAGAAATGGGGGTACTCATTTTCTTGATACGGTTCTTGGTTGGTATTATTTATCTATTTCATATATTGAAAGTATTTGCTGTTTCAAATGTGATGATGTACTGAATAGTGCTATTAAACTATTGATAAGCATTATTCACCCCGGGCCAAGTTAACATACATTTGTCAAGATTAAAAGAATTATAAATCATTATGATTATTTTTATATAGAAATATTATAATATTTACATATATAACATTTATATAGAAATATTATATTTATATAGAAATATTGTATAAACATTGTTTATATGTATAATATTTATATATGTAAATATTATAAACCAATACTCTGTTAAGTCAGAGTATCTCTCAGAAAGGATGAATGAGGAACTGACAATGTGATCCCTCTCCCTATCTCTCTACACACAACCAAGAAAATTAGGCAAATATGAAAATGTTTTCCAATCTTCCTAGTGACAGGAGAAAATAAAATAGAATGTTAAAGGTATAATGCATGGAAATGGGCAAAGAGATGCAGAAAATATCTCCGAGACAGCGATTTCTGACCTGCTTTAAAAAATGTACAGTAATTTGCAGAGACATAATAGAGAAGAATATTCTAGAAGGGTGTAGCTTATGCAGTGTTTCTGCAACTAAAAAGCAGGGTTTTACGAAATGTGGACATTTAATTGAAATTGAAATTTGAGGGGATTTGGGACAGGATCATGAAGAGAAGTTGAAAATACATGTTGATCCCAGATATTGACGACTTTATGAACCTTGTTCAGGAGTGTGTACTTTATTACATAGGCAATAAGGAGTCATCAATGTCTGTATTTTACAAAGAACTCAAATGAAAATATGGGGGATATATTAGACTTATAAACTAAATTAGATTTAGCATGTTACTTAATATATGAGATGAAAATGTGAACTCTTTTTTTGTTTGTTTGTGTTTTTGAGATGGAGTTTTGCTCTTGTTGCCCAGGCTGGAGTGCAATGGCACGATCTCGGCTCACCACATCCTCCGCCTTCTGGGTTTAAGCGATTCTCCTGCCTCAGCCTCCTGAGTAGCTGGGATCACAGGTCTGCGCCACCATGGCTGGCTAATTTTGTATTTTTAGTAGAGACAGGGTTTCTCCATGTTGGCCAGGCTGGTCTCAAACTCCCTATCTGAGGTGACCCACCCACCTCAGCCTCCCAAAGTGAAAATGTGAATCTTTAAATGCTATTTTTATTATTTTATGTTAATTTCATCATATCCTCCACCAATTATTTCAAACAAAATATGTAACTTCTCAGTAGCTTTTTTGAACTGAGGCTATTAAGCCAGGCAACTACATGGAGATGTTTTAAAGTTAAAGAACCATTAGTCTCTACGGACATAGGAAGAAATTATAAATGGAATTAGAAACAATAAATCAGGACTTATGTCAGGTAGGTATATGTACAGGGCTTCCCTGACATTTGTCATCAAGATATAATACATTGTTTGATGATACCAGATTTTTCTCATTTACATGTTCCACTTTTAACTTAAATTTTAATTACTGATGATTAATGATGGAATTATATTTAGATTGATAACTGTAGCCCTAATGATCTCCCAGTTACCAGATACTTTTCAATATCAGTTCTATTGAGATCAAATCTATCTTCAATATGGTTTAAAAAGAAAAAAATTAATTTTGGTTCTGAAACCCATATGTAACATGCTGATATGCTGAGGAAAATATTTTACAGACTAGTGGGTTACCACTTGTTTTCAAATTTCATGAAGAATATAAGTAGTGAAAATAAACTTCAAATCATGAGGAATTTAGGTTAGGTGCGCATGTCTCAACTAAAATATTCCACTTTGGGATTATCAAGGTAAGAGGAGGAATCTTCTTTGGAAGCATACAAGGGTTTGAAAGATTTCACTTATCTGGAGTGCTTAAAGTTCTCAGAAAAGATGGCAAAATGTCAGACAGATTCTCAAACTCATCTCAAGCCTTGATGATTCCAATCTCTTCCGTTCCTTTTTAACCATAACAGTCCTCTTTCACATCAATGTGATCTGAGGCTGTCTTTAACAAGAATGTAGCACATTGACTTTGAAAATTCCCGTGTGAAATGTCAAACATTTTCTCTTTCACCATTTTAAACAAAATATGTGAAATTCAGAGGAAGAACCTTACATTGCATCTGTACCAAATGTCATGTTTTATGTAAATAAATATCAAAAATATATTATAAATGTGCTTTCTCTGTCTCTCTCTGTTTTCTTCCTTTGTGCATGTTTGCATAGGTGATGAGATATCTTCACTTTTTCTGAATGATCTGTAAAAGCTTCCAATTGAAAAGATTTTTCAATATCTTTTCCTCAAAAAAAAAATAATATTAATAATCAGCCTTCCAGAGTCGTCAATGAACAATGGAGGTACAATAGGACTGTTGTGCAATAGGAAAGTATTCAACAAAAGGATCATGAATGATACTTTAAGATGCCAAGTGGCTGCTTGGAATCTTTAGCATCCTCTGCTCATGAACAACTCCATCACCGTCGATAAGTGAGAATGTGCTTGATAATAGAATGCTTTGATTTGGGAAGACAAGTGACTCCAGGAAATAGATGCCTGTAAACATGAACTTGCATCTTTCGGGAAGAATCCAAAATAAAGATTGTTATTCCTTCCATAGTACCCAAGTAAGCAGTCTTTGAACAACTCTCTTTATGTGATATTATAGTTTTATGTAAACCTTATTTAGTTTAATTGCGTGAAAACCAAATTGGTCTTCCTGGTAAATTGTTTCAGATGAACACATCTATTTATTCTGGAATGCTAGTACACAAGCTAATGACTAGTATTTGTACTAGGAAGAGCAGGTATGTCATCAATGTTCCCATGTAGAAATATTCTGTGTCTTTTCTCAAGAGTTAGGAAATTAAATGCAACTTTTAAGGATGAAAAATATTAAGTTGTCAGAGCGGAGCTCTTTAAATGTACTCTAAAATGCTTATATAAAATTGACTATCAAGACAAATATACAGATAGCAACATCACATAATTAGATTCTCAGCTAAGTATGAAAAACAGGGAATAGCATAAGATATTTTGTCTGAAAAATCCAAGAAACTTTGATATACGGAAACGATTTTAGGACATCAGTACCTCCTCTAAGCATTGCAACATTATATCTCTTCTTCCAGCATGAGGACTATGCCTTCCTAACTGTGGGGTTCCTTATAGATAATGAATAGGATAAATATCCATTCAAATGGACTCCTTTGATCAAACATTATTTAGGGGTGGGAGCAGAAGCAAAGCAGATAAAATACACAAGTGATTATATCACATTCATTATTCCAGCTTACTCTGGATGCAGGCATAGAGGATCTTTACTATCAGGAATATTGCCAGTAGAGGCAGAGGGAAAATAGTAAGGAAAATTAAGTGCCCATCAGCACTACATATGTCTTCTAAATAACCATTTAATAGAGCAAGTTGCAATGCCCAGTCTGCCCTATGAGATGAAGTACAAAGGGGTTACATAAATTTTAATTTTGTGCAATGGGCAGCAAAATATTATTTTTTTCCTCTTGAGCTAAACATAAGTCCTCCCCCCTGTCCTCCCATGGACCCTTGCACAGAGAAAATTGTTATTACTTTGAACCTATTTCTCTCTTATATGTATGTAACTAATTAATTCAGTTATTCCACCTATTCACTGAGAACTTGTTCTTCTTACAAGCAACTGCTTGTATTCCAGTAACTAATCTACCATATTGATCATCTTCAATGTACCAGGCATACCACCACATGATCAATAATCTTCTAATGCACCTATGAAAAGATACTATTCTCCCCATTGTTACAGACAAAAAAAAAAATCAAATAGTTCAAGAAACTTGCCCAAAGACCCACTTAAGTTAAATTTCAAAGACTTTTCTTTATCTTTCATATTATCTCTATTTTCATTCATTCAGGGTTTAACTAATCTAGAAATCACTTGGAAGTTGTCAATTACTTGGTGACCATAATCTTCAACTGTAAACTTGGAAGTTAGACAAATCTAGACTTCAAATAAAACTATGACCTCTCTGCCACAGCTACAGCCCAGCCTTTCTCTCTAGGCGGACTAACTTCAATGGTGTGTACCCTTATGGGTAAGTCCTCTTGGGATCCTTACCTCTCATATAGCTGGTGGTAAATGCCTTCAACTTACTCAATTTCTCTAAACTTAATTTCTAAGATCAACGTATAATTTATATACATCTTAGCAGTTACCCAGTCTACAATAGCCTATTCTGATGTCTTTTTTCCTTTTCCCTCCTTCCTTCCTTCTCTTTCTCTCCTTCCATTTTCCTCCCTCCCTCCTTCCTTCCTTCTTTCTTTCCTTCCTTCCTTTTTCTCTTTTTTTCTTTCTACTTACATTTGATGTACACATACCAAATGCAGCAGGTTTTAGATGAGATCCAATAACGATAATAAAAATAATAATACTAACAATCATTATAGGCTGACAATAATGATAAGGTCAACATCAAAACATCAGCTACACAAAACTATATTTCCTATGCTGTGCTTGATCAACTCTTTTAATTCTCACAGCCACCTATAGAACAAATACTGCTATTAGCTTTATTTTGAAGATGTGGGAATTAAGTTACAGAAACATGTGGTAGTTAAACTGAGCATCAGAAATACGATTAGAATCCCGGGAATTTGAGCATTGAGACTTTGTTGCTAGCAATCCATATGTAGCTTCCAGGAACTAGCTAATGATATATGGCACTTGAAGGATATAAGTTATACAAGAGGAGTCATTAGTAAACTACTGTCAAGCAAATCATTTTTCTTAACTACACACAGTAGAACTGTTCATTTTTAGCATTTACTTTTAGAGACTACAATGATTATTCTAGAAGTATGTGTTTACAAGATTTAAGTAAATTGAGAATAATATATTTTTAGTCTAATTGGTGACTGGAATTCCCTCAAGTGGAGCTTTAGAAAATTAGAAAAAAAAAGATTTAATTTGCATCTACTATGGCCATTGCACTTTTCTAGGTATTTTCATATTTATTATCTCACTGCATTAACAGGATAGTCCTGCAAAGTACATGCTATTAGCTCCAGTTTTACCTAAAAAGGTACTGATAGAGAGCCATTTTCCAAGGGTACATGCTAGCAAATACATTTAAATGATAGTCAGCAAGAGAGTAATGCATAACTCATTAGGGCACAGTCCTGACGGTACCATTGAAAAATGTTTAACTTTTATTCCAGTTGTATTTCATTACATATATACCATGTTCCCTGAATTTAAGCACGAAAATTCCTGTCTTTCATGCATTTGTGTTATCATTTTTAAGATTCTTTACCTTAATTTATTTCTGTGTCTTAAAACTTTTTATATTTCTTATCTGTTCTTCAGCTTTTGAAACCACTAATGATCTATTAAGCCAACAGTGTAAGTGCAGCATTACATTTATAGCCATATAAGATGCTACTTGTAAACAGCAAGTAACCAATATTTTAGGTTCCTAATGCTAAATTTAAGAATCATCTTGACTCAATATTTGCAATTCAATTGTTATATAAGCATGGATTCACAAACATTTTGCTTTTTCAATCATAAGATCAGTTTTGCCTAATTTAACAGCCTTTTGCCAAGAGAAAAAATACGTAACTTTGTATATAGTAGCAAAAAGGAATATAACGTTTTGTATGACCTAAAAGACCAGAAAAGTATCCTATTATTTTGTTTAAGGGCAATTTACTGAAAAATTTAGCTTTCTTTGATCTTCTGTTTACCCTAAATGTTTTTTAACCTTTGGATACAATTGAGAAATAGTTCTGTAACTCTTTTTTAATGAGGAAAGAAATTTACTGGCTCATCAGATACAGGAATTTTGTTGCTTATTCCTCAGACAGTATAGGTATGGCATCTCTCCGAATTAACTGATAGCTACAATTCCTTGCATCTTAAATGTTCCCTCAATACAAAGCACAAATTCCTCAATCAACATAAGGACTATCTATTATATTTTCCAATACTTTTCTAGCATAGTGTATTTATTTCCTGTGACAGCTGTAACAACTTACCACAAATTCAATGGAAAGGCATAAAACAACAACAATTTATTTTCTTACAATTCTAGAGGCCAATAGTCTAAAATCTGCTTCACCAACCTAAAGTAAAGTTATCAACAGTGCTGATTCCTCCTGGAATCCCCAGGGAGAAATCCATCCCCACCTTTTGTGGATTGTAATGGTTGCTGGCATTCCTTAGCTTGTGGCCACACCATTCCAAACTCTTGTTTCAATCCTCACATTGTCTCGGCTCTCTGATCTACTGTCTCCCTCGTAAGGACCCTGGAAATTACATCAGGCCCATCCAGATAAACCATCTCAAGATCCTTAATTTAGTCACATCTGCCCAGTCCCTTTTTGCCATGTCATGTAGCATTCACAGATTTCCCAGTATATTGAAAGTGGGCCTCTTGGGTGGGTGCATTATTCAGGCTTCTGCACACAACAAATACTAATAAGGGGGGAATTAATGGAAGAAAATATTGATAGTGAAAATAATATTTTACTAAGTAAACAGAGAAATGCATATGCCTCTCCAAAGCCTTCAGACCACAATGCCATTCAAGCGACAATGATCTTTATTTTCTACTCAAGCCTGCCATTGCTATGAACCTGATATTTGCTATATTTCTGATGTGCTACGCTCCATCTCTTTCAGAGGTTGAGAATAGAGTAGAAGACTGTTCTGCAGAGGTGTGAAGTACAGAAAATGATGGCATGAATTGGATGGGGTGATGATTCCATATGTGTGTGATATTCTGAGTAAGGAAGGAGATGAAACGTAAAAGCAAATAAGAGGAGGTGAGCTGGGTTGTTTACTTGTTTAGAATATTATCATACCAAAATCAATTAAAATCTGTTGTGATGGCTCATGGTTTGAATATTGGTTATGCCATATGATGTTCCACATTATTTTTTAGACTTACACCTGTCTGAATAAAATTAATTCAAAATACTTCACTATTTAATGTTAAGATGGAAGAATGTCGGTTTTACAGGTAACTCATTCTGTGATTGCTACTGGTGTTTTCCCTCAAATCTGCTTCAAGGATGCAGAAGAAAAGAAGACTAGAGACAACAATGGTACAATAGAGAAATGCAGAAATAAAGCTTGATCAACCTCTGGCTTTTCTGTGTATCACTGGCGCTCAGTAACTTAACGGAAAGCTGGCCATCAACTAACTGCCTGTGTATCTTCTTTCCTATTTTGCCTGCCTCAGGACTAACATTTTCTGCACAAAATCCCAAGGCTCTCTATAGCCAAACGATTTGCTGTAAATATGCTTTCCCAGTTGTGACCTTTGTCACCTGAGAGAAACTGCAGAAGGCAGCAAAACATGTTTAATACAGAGTTGCTTATTGTCAACTTTCAGAATAAATACTGAGAAAAGCACTGAGAAAATGGAGACTTTTTTAAAACAAAGAGAATATCTGTAGGTTTAAATTGGTGTGCATTTGAAAAATCTAACTGAAAAGTAATAGAACACAGTGAGAGAAATCTAACAGTTTGCTATTTAGAGAGTTTATTTTAAAAACTATCCTTATAGCAGATCCTATCTGAAGAAGCCTGTTCTATTCTATGTCTGAACTCTTCACTGTTAAGAAACGCATTGTTTTTTTTTCAATCCAATGGAGGCTGGAAGTATAATTTAAAATTTTATATTTTAAAGAACAAAATTTCAATTCTCCAGTTTAAGTTAAAATCTTAAAATTCTTTAACCTTCATCATGAGGAGTAAAAAGTGCTATTTAATATATACAGCGTTCATAAGAATTACACAGTTTATTCAGATAAAACTGTTAAGGAGTTACTTCCTTTTGTTGACATAAACTAAAAATAACTGCATTTTTTCAATACAGGAGTAAAATAAAGTATAGGTGCAAAATAAAACATATAAAGAATAAGAGAACTTATTTGGGGAAAATTGGGAAAAATGTTTACATCTGACAGCAATTGGGGTTTACAGCAGGCAATGGAATACGTGATACATAATCTTAATCAATTAGAAAGGTGTAATCTTGCAAAACTGGATATATTTGATAGTACATATCGCAGACACTTCTTTAAGAAGGGATTTAACAGAAGTCTCAGTTACTTAGCAACCAATGCCCCCTGGGAACAAGTTCATTTTTAGCCCGGTATAGGTCACAGAATTTCACAAGTATTGCTGTGAGTCTTACTTATGGACTTCTCCTAATACATTAGATGAGAAGTTGTTACCAGTATATGGCCTTGCACGGTAAGAGTATAGCACATATTTGGGGAAACCGATTCTTTCTTTTAAGAGGTCAATGCCTGCTTTTGAGTAACCATGCTGAGACAGGCAAACTACTTGGCTTATTTCAGAGTATATGATTAAGTCCTTCAGTGTTTTACAATAGTTAAAAGGGTAGAAAAATACAGGTTCCTTGCTTTTACTTGAGTCCTTGTGAATCTTTAAATAACCTCATTGCAGAAGCCCATAACATGAACTCTTGTTAACCTCTGATTGACAGATGAGAGTTTGCCTATTAACATGAAAATCACTATTCGCTGAAGCTATGGTCTACAGATGATGAGTGATGGGTGATGGTCAAAGTGATGATTATGGATACTTTGAAGAATTATAATAAACTTATTTTTACATGTGTGAAAACATTAGCCTCTGTGGCTAAACAACACACTAATGAGATGTTGCTGTGTTATTGCCCCAAGCAGGGAGAAGGAAGAGTCTGGAGAGGCTTTTGACAGATATAAAATGTCCTAAGGCACAGCCACACAGAACAGTGACCACTGAGTATGCATGCAGGCTCCATGCCTACTCTAGGCTATCGTGGGGTCTGCAGTACCACATCATACAGAACTCACTACTATATCCCAGCTCTTAGCTGCAATGAGGTAAGCCCTACCTTTGGACACTGCTTACCTAGTAACTACCAAGGAAATCTCTGGCTCCTGGATTACTGCCAAGAATCCTGCTGTGAAGCACCAAGCTGCGAACATCCCAGCTGTGAGCCGAAGACCTGCAGCACCGCTGATTGTGACCCATCAGACTCCTCCGTGCCCTGCAACTCCCCATCATCAGGCCAAGTCTTCAGTGTCTGTGAAACGACCAACATCAGCCACAACCCCAGCTGCAGCCCATGCACTCAGACCAAGGGGTATGTATGCAATTGCCACACACCCACTCGATGTGCATCCAAAGCCTGCCAAACCCTACACAATGGTTCCAACTGCTTTGGACAACTTAACTGCTCATCCAAGAGTCTCCAAACTCTAAACCACTGCAGACTGAGGACTTTGGGGTATAAAAGCTACCAAAATCCTTGCTTCATACCCAGCTACTCCTCACCATCATATTATATTTCCAACATCAGCCAACCCCAAAGCTATTTAATGAAAAATTATCACTATTCAAGCTATAGGCCCATGAGCTGCCGACCTCTGAGCTACTTATCTAGAAGCTTCAGGTCTTTGAGCTGTATACCCAGTACCTTTCCACCTCTGAGGTACTTATGCAGTGGTAGCAGACCTCTGAAATGCTATTGACCAACTTACAGAATTTATAGCAGCTGGAAATTGCCCAGTGAAGAAGATTCTACTAAGTAGTAGAATGTCTAATTTTCTGCTGAATCACTTTATTCATCCTAAGAATCTTGTCACATTAAGTTCAAATATAATCCCCAGGCTTATTAACCACAGCCAGTATCACCTGCTAGCTTTTTTTTTTTCTGTTTGTTCTGTTATTGCTCTTTGTACTAAAAGCTGATCCTGAAGGTAACATCATTATTTCTGAGATCTATTACAATGGACTTACCAAACAGTTTCCATTTGAAATACAAGCATCCACAGCTTTCTTACTTTGGCTGTCACTGTCATGTGTCTGACAGTGTGATTATCACCTACCTTTCCTGATGAAATGGGGCCTCCATGGTCTGACTGTGGATTCCGGCATGCAAGTTCGTTCAGATGGTTTTGCTTTTCATTAATATTTTTGTCAACTACCTAACCAGCACCTTGCTAATAAGGTGGGTGATAACATTATCTTGAGCATAATATGTTGAACTATTTCAGCCTTTCCCTACTGACTGATTATAAGAACAGGCAAATAGCAATGGCGACGAGAACTCATAAATAGAAGACTTCAGTAAATCTTCTCTTCCAAAGAAGCCATAAAACAGGATTCACTGATACTCGGCTTTTGTTCTCCATGCCTGAGAAAAAGCCTCAGAATTAGCTAAAGCATGAAAATTATTTGTTGAAAGAAGAACACATACTGTTAGAGACTCTTTACAATTAATTTTAATCTACAGTCAGAATTCTCCTATCATCCTGCCTTGCCAATTTATTGCATTCTGACTTTGGAAAATGTCCTAGTTCCTAGTTAATAAACAAATTTCTGTCTGGAAGTAATGGTTTTCCTTATGCTTTATTTCACATTTACTAAAATTTCATCCATGTTCTGGGCAATACGCATAGCATTGTCAAAATGCCACTTTCCTGCCATTTAGTTAAGAGTTTAAATTAAAATATAAAGAAGGGGCTGGACATGGTGGCTCATGCCTTTAATCCAAGCACTTTGGGAGGCTGAGGTGGGTGGGTCACCTCAGGTTGGGAGTTTGAGACCAGTTAGACCAACCTAGTGAAACCTCCATCTCTACTAAATGCAAAAAAAGTTAGCTGGGCTTGGTGGTGTATGCTTATAATCTCAGCTACTTGGGAGTCTGAAGCGATAGAATCCCTTGAACCCAGGAAGTAGAGGTTGCAGTGAGCCGCAATGGTGCCACGGTGCTGTAGTCTGGGTGACAAGAGTGAAACTTTGTCTTTAAAAAAAAAAAAGTAGAATATGGAATCCCAAGCTTCTGACTTGTTTTGTTCTGTTTTTAACATATTATACGTTTATCTCGCCTAGAATGTCTGCAATAATATTGATATACGGAAATTTGGAAATATTTATAAAATAAATCAATTTAATAAGAATACATAGAGTATTAAATATATGTATAGTTCCCAGCACAGTATGTTTATTTGTTGGTTTTGTAGATAAGGTTTGAGCAGTTAAATAAATTTAATATTGAACCTCCTAGAAGTGATTTAACCTCTATAAAGTTAATATTCAAAAAATGAAAATAAAATAATCTATTTGAGTGGTAAAAACAACATGTTAAGTACCCTAAGCATTTTTGTAAATAAAAAGCAAATCATATTTAAAGAAAAATAAAATGATTGCCAGAGATGGGTGTAATTGAAGTCTGGAAGGATGGGCAAGAATCCCCAATATCAAGAGTCAGTGTCCAAAATTAAAACTCATGAAGCATAAAAATATTTTATTCACTGTTATTCACTAATATTTATTCACTAATATTTTATTCACTTTTTCAGCAGGACTATACAAAGGGCTTTAGAAGAAATATTAATGCACTGCTTCTGCTTGAACATGTCTGGGGATAATCAAGTCACTCCTTTGTGAATTTGTTCCATTTCCAGAGAATTCTATTGCTGAAAATTTCTTCTTTAGATTGAGAAAAATACTATATAGTTGTCCTTAGCAGTGATCTATTGACCATAGAGGACCAGTTCACTTCCTTTAACCTAGGATAGGTGTTCAGGTATTTGGAAATAATTACTATGTGTTCCAGATGGGCATTCAATTGTCTAAACTAAACATACATTTTTTCCCCCCTTACAAAAGTTAATGGTAAACCTATTCTTTGAGACACTGAGTGGGACTCTTTGGGGATATCAAGATTTATATAATCTGTTCTCAAGAACTATTCTGAAGAGTAATATACTGAAACAACCATAATACTGTCTTAACTATTTTAAGTGCAATATAAAACTTCAGGGGAAAGAAAAAGATTTTTGGCAAGACTCTCTGGCAGGCAAGAAGATTGCTCCTTACTTGAAGAATAAGAGAATACTCAGGGGAAGAAATGGCATGGAAGTGACATCTGCCTAGTGAGGGTACTAGGGCATGAGTACTCGATGGAAAAAAAAAGGGTGAGGTGATAGGCAAATTAAAAAGAGATGTGGTCAAATTTAGGTAGAGAAAAGAAAGTCTAAAGTAAAAAAGAGAAAATATAAGACATTACCTTAAAGACCTTTGATAGAAAAGATTTTTTTCAAGCAAGTACAAAGAAATAAATAAACAATAGTTGTAAAATAAAAGATTAGCAATATGCCTACACCAAAATGAAAAGCTCTTGGTAATATGAGGTATCAAAAAGAAATTAAAAATAAAGCAAGAGCATGTATAGGGATGGGGATGATGATGCCTAACAGAACTCCATGTACTTCCCACTCAGTGTTTCTGTAAATATTAAGCCTACAAAAATAGTCTATTAATGAAAAAATCAAGCTAGCAACAAAACATAGCAAAAATAGCCCGGTTTAGAGAAAACATATACAATATGTACCATAAAATTACTATCCATTTTCAAGAATGCCTATGAATAAAAAAAAAATAAATGATTCAATAGAAAATAATCAAAGTACATTAGCAATTACTAATAAAAACATCAAAAAGTGTTAAACCTCATTAGTAATAGGTAATTATAAACACAAAATATTATTTTTCATCATTCATTTGGCAAACTTTTTTAAAGTTAATCATATGTCAACTTAAAAATATATTTTCACATACTGCAGATGGAAATGAAATTTAACAGTCACTGTATACGTGAATACTTAAAATGAACACATTTTATGACAAGGTAAATTCACTTCTCAAAATCTCTTCTACATGAACATTCTTTCAAGTTCTACAGTATCCATCTCAGGACCACCTGGATACTGAAAATTTGAGAACAATGAAAAAATCCATAAATTGGAGATTGTAACATAAACTATAATATAGTCATATGAACAAATATTTTACAACAGATAAAAGGTGTGGCATAGATCCATATGAATTAATATGATAAAAGTTATAAAATTAACAAATAAGATCTATAAAATTACATAGAGTGGCATATTTTATGTATAATCACTCACATATAAACAAACAATTATCTGTGTTATATATGTTTATATTATAGTATATATATGTGTGTGTACATATATAAAGAGAGAGAATAAAAAGCTTTACAAAAACAGCCTACATAAAAGTTGTTAGCTTTGGAGAAGTTTTGGAAATGAGGATTGGAGATTCTTAAAGTGATTTTGAGACTTAACAGTTATGTCTTGATGAGCAATTAATTTTTAACATTTAGAAAAATAGCAGCACTGAGAAATAAAGTTGGTCCCATCCTAAGAATTGCTAGAGTCAACAATATTCTCCAAACTATTATTAATAAGAATGTTGAATAGCAAAATGAAATAGGCATCAGTTCTGCACAGCACATTGCCTTCTAGGAAGCCATAGAATGTGAGGGCTCATGTGTGTCTGTCTGATTCAATTTTGGTTAAATTTTAGTTAGGCGAAGAACATGCTTAGTAAATGATACATTATGTCCATAGCTGCAGTGACAAGAACTCAAGTGAGAGCCTTTAAGGTGTGTTTAAAAATACACAAATTAAACTTTTTTCCTCACAAATTTCATTGCATAGTTGACCAAAATTTTCTGCCTCCTAAATAAAAGATAACCACCTAATTTTCACTTGCTTTCTAATAAATAAACCCTGAAGTTTTGCTTTTCACAGCTGCAAAAATTTTACACATCCAAGTATGAGCTATAAGGAGCTATAAGTATCCAGGTTATAAATATCCAGGTGTTTCTTAGGCATAACCTCCTCACTTTTATCAACAACATAGAAAGAAGAACAAGAAAAAAAATACTTATGTGCCTTCTGTCCCAAATGTATGAATCAAACAAAACCCTACCCTAATGTACAATCTACTTAACCATGAAACTCTGTTTTAATGTGTATACGAGACAGTTTATGTTTAGATGACTAACAGTTTACTCTGTAATAAAGTTTAAAGAGTTGATAAAGCTGCTACATTTGGCATGCTATGAAAGGCATTAATATATAGCATAATTTACATGTTTATTTCTGCCTGCTATCTTGAAACTGTATTACTGACCACTATCTTTCTGAATGCTTCTTTCATATAATGTATTTTTTGATGGGTGTATTAAGTCTACATATTTTCTAAGTCCAATGAAACTTTTTTGTTCCACTGAGTTGTTGTTGTTGTTTCGTTTTGTTTGTTTGTTTTTGAGACAGACTTGTTCTGTCGCCCAGGCTGCAGTGCAGTGGCATGATTTTGGCTCACTGCAACCTCCACCTCCCAGGTTCAAGCAATTCTCCTGCCCCAGACTCCCGAGTACCTGGGATTACAGGTACATGCCACCACTGCTTGGCTAATTTTTGTAGTTTTAGTAGAGATGGGGTTTTGCCATGTTGGCCAGACTGGTCTTGAACTCCTGGCCTCAAGTGATCCACCCACCTCAGCCTCCCAAGGTGCCGGGATAGAGGCCTCAGCCACTGCACCCCACCTCCATTGAGTTTCTTAATTTTGTCTTTTTCTTTGAGTTCGCCACAAGCTGACTATCAAATTTCTTATTATACAGTTAGTGTGCTACATGTGATTCACTAAAGGAAAAGGGTTTTCACCTACCAGGAGGTCCTTAATAAGCAGAGGTCTCACAACAGTTCAATTAACCATACTGTTACTCCCAACACTGTGAGAGAATATTCCAGAATCATGGAACTCTATTCATAACCCTCAATATTGTACTGTCCATGCTAAAATTTTCATTTATATCATTGCTGGCTGGAATCAAGGTTTCTAGATTACTGCAGCAGTAGAATCAAAAGCAAAGTGAATTCTTGATCACATGTGCATGCATGTTGTCTCAGAGCTAATCTAATAAAATGTTTCCTATCTTCAACTACTTATTATGCCCATGGTTCTTGTTCTTTTTTTCTATAAGTTTAATCTGATTGACAGAGCTCAACAAGTCCCAAAGCCGTGTATCTACAGTCAGGTTACTGACAAATCAGAAGAGTCTTTTAAGCTCAGCTCTTAGCTTTGTTTTCAGTATCTTACGTTTGGAGTCCAGAAAGCTCTAGATGATGCAATTGTTCACTGCCTCACACTCTAGGGTCTCACATATTTAAAGGAAAATTACTCAAAAGTAGAAAGTAAATTTATTTTTTAAAATCAAATACATACAATCCCCAAATTTAAATTCAGATTCTGATATTTAATGCAAAGAATTATGTTAAACTTTCTTTACCTAAAGAATAAATATTCTCAATCTGGAATGGTTTCATTCAAAATAGAAAAAAATACAGATTTTAAGTCTAAAGATTCTTTCAGGAAACAATGATGATAAAGATGATTATTATTGTCACGATTGTGACTTTTCACTGGAAATTTTTTATCTGAAATGAAGACACCAAGATGTACTACAAGAGTCTATTCTTTTTCATCAATTCACAACTTTACTCAGTAATCTCTAATAAATAGGAGTTGTTTCCAAGCTCTTTTTTTCTCAGACTGGGGAAGACACCGGATTTCTACTTTGTGCTACAATAGCTGGGTAATAAAAATTTTGAGTAATTTTGAGGAATAGTTGGTGGCTGAGAGACTCAAAGAAAAATACCAAGATACCAAGTGCATCTTTCTTCATGTATTGCGTGTGGCATCATTATTCACATATTATGAGCAGAGCAGAGTGACTCATTGACCTTGAGTTGCAATCCTGATTATTCTACTTAAGTTGTATAGCATAAACCACCATTTAACCCTCTGGATTTTTAAGGAGTGATGGACTTTCTGAGAATTAAATTAAAAAGTGTATAAGATGCTCTGACATAGTGCCTTGTACTACTGCTCAACAAATGACAAATGATGGTAATTTTCGTTGCATTATAAAAGTGAAGAGGCCCTAAAATTCACCAACTCTTCGGCCTTGTTTTTTCTGAAGAGGATGTGATTGAGAACCAGAATCCAAGGTTTCAGAGATAATTAGGAAGCTAGAGCCAGGATCTAGATTCTTTCGTCGTAGTAGTCTAATGTATTAAAAAGGCTTTTTTCTCATTGCTGTTTTCTGTAAGGGATAACTTTCCCCGAAATATCCTTCTGACTTTTCTCTAACCCTTTATTCACTCAGCCTCTGGAGAGTGAAGACAGCTTTATGATTGAAATATGCCGGAAGAATAACCGGGCATGTGCCTTTCAACCCTGATCTTCCTTCTCTTGGGCACCCCTCTTTTTCCAAGTACAAATTGCCCATGGGCTGTCAAGTCCCACTACTGTCCCCATCTTAGGGAACTTCTCCTTGGACCCGTGCTATCATAATATGGGTAATTCTGTCCAGTTCTAGGGTTGAGTGTTGGCAAAGTTATTTCTTTTAACACACCTAAATCTACTGTCAAAAATAAAGGTGACATATGTGTTCTATGCCTGCAAGGTTTTTTTTTTTTTTTATTTCAAAGTATTCAGAAGCCAGTTAGTCACAAAGAGTGGTTTCTCAGGACCCAAAACAGTGCTTCCCAAAATAGGTCACACTGCCTGTCATTTAAGGGAAGATTGCCTAACAATAAGTAACTACTAAGTAACTAATTAATGAAGATATGTATTGTGGGAGTACAATCAGGATACAATTATTTTAAAAGGAGTTCATGGTGTACAGTAAATCAGAGGACATCACTCCATTTCATTATGGCTTTCTTCTATTGTTATCACAATCAGGATGTGAATTGAACTTGAAATGGCAGATATTTATTTGATAGAACACCGACATACCCCTTTTTAGCATAATGTTATGAGGAGAAGCAATAGATGGTGAAACAAGAAGAATATAAGGAAAATGTGAATATTTGGGACCCAACAGAAATATTACCATCTTCCTACATCTCAGCATTGGTACTCCAAGGTCAGCTTGTGCCATTTACACTCCATTTGATGCCTTAAGTTAGGAAACTAAAGGACAGATGCCAGGAACAATTTGTGCTCAGCATATGTAATCTTTATTTTTTATTTTGTATTTTTTTAGAGACAGGATCTTGCTGTCTCGCAGGCTGGAGTGCAGTGTCACAATTGTAGCTCACTGTAGCTTCAAACTCTTTGGCTTCAACAAATCTGCAGCCTCAGTCTCCTGAGTAGCTGCGGCCACAGGTGTGCACAACCACAATTGGCTAATTTTTGTTGTTATCATTATTGTTTTGCAGACAAGGGGTCTACTTTGAAGAGCTGATCTGGAGCTTCTGACCTCAATAAATCCTCCCACATTGGCCCCCTAAAGCTCTGGTAGTACAGGTGTGAGCCACTGTGCCTGGCCATAGATAGCCCTTCACTCTGGCAAAGAACATTCTCCTGAAATGCTGAATTACATAAATTTTCATTCCACAACACATAGAGCAAAATGGGACATGAGAAAGCCTCAAATGGAGGTAGTATCTACAAATTAAAATATTTAAGAACTGGTTCCAAAACAGAACTAAAATTTTGGGGAGGAATCTCATAAAATTTAGAACTAAACTGACACAAGAACACAAAATCAAACACCGCATGTTCTCACTCATAGGCGGGTGTTGAACAATGAGAACACATGAACACAGGGAGGGGAGCACTATACGCTGGGGTATGTTGGGGGGAAATAGGGGAGGGACAGTGGGGGGGG
>PVKP010004621.1:0-96284 GCA_004027715.1 Plecturocebus donacophilus
AGATGACATGGGTTTGGACTGCTCGCCTGTCACATTAGCAAAGAGAGCAGTTTCAACAGAAAGCCGAGGTATGGTTGAGGTATGCAGTTTTATGGGGCTTTTACCATGTCACACCATAATCCTCACATGTCCTGGGAGAGACCCGGTGGGAGATAATTGAATCATGGGGGTTGTTACCCTCATGGTCTTCCCATGATAAAGAGTGAGTTCTCACCAGATCTGGTGACTTTCTAAGAGGCTTTTCCCCCTTTTGCTTGACACTTCCCCTTGCTGCCGCCATGTGAAGACGGACAAGTTTTGCTTCCCCTTTCACCATGATTATAAGTTTCCTGAGGCCTTCCCAGCCATGACGAGCTGTGACTCAATTAAAGCTCTTTCCTTTATAAATTTCCCAGTCTCGGATATGCCTTTATTAGCAGCATGAGGATGGACTGGTACACTCCGTAAATTGAACCAGCTGGTTAACCGTGTTGACAATCTCTTTGAGTCTCATTTGCCTTTGTGTATGAAGATACTAACTTACAGGGTTGTTGTATTAAAAGATGCAATGAAAGACAAAGGTCTAGTTTTGGATGTTGATTTCCTCTCAAGTCAGCCCATTGATACTTACCTAAGAAGAGCAGATGGTTGGAGAACAGGTCTTTCTGTGCTTCCTGCAGCTAGGTTACTTCTCTTATAGTGCCATTCTGTCTTGTGGCTACAGGGCATTCAGTCCGCTCTCAATTAGCCTTTTAAATCCTATCATCCACTGTTCTCCAGTACGTTCAGGGCTCCAGGCAGACCCTCCTTTCATTCTTCTGCAAATCATCGCGTTCTAAACAGTTAGTGCCTTGCACATAGGACAGCATTTCTTCCTGAGGAATAAAGGTGTGTTTGTTGTTGTTCTTGTTTGTTTGTTTTCGTTCGTCCCTCTACTCCTTTTCATTAATACTAGACCAAAGACACCTAATGTTAGAAGAGGGGTTGCTTCAGTTTCATAATCTAGTAAATAAATATGGATTAATATTTTGTATTTAATGACCTAAAGAATAAATAAGGGAATCCTGAGGCATAAATGAGAGGCGGGAAATTGTCAAGGCCAAGATCCTTGTGGGAGGAGAGGTCTTCTGTTTTTCCAGGGAAACAGGCTCTGATATCAGTTTGCAGTCTGGAAATCACTCAGACTTACAGATGGAGGAAGGATCCGGGCACTGATCTTCACATTAGCATTCAGAACATCTGGTGAGTGTGTTCTTGACCAGTTCAGAGCTAGAGATGAGAAGTACCCTGTGAACAATGGGTCAGCCTTATATCCGTTTCCCCATTGATGAACTCTGTTGAGGATTTTTTTCTTATTCAATTTCGTGAAAGCTATGGATCTTGGAGACTGGGTCTTGACCAGCTTTATACATGGGAAGGTCTCGGGGGAAAAATCTGGATGGGAATGCCTTGGTTGGAGCTGAAGAAGAGGGTCTGACTTGTCCAAAAACTAGCAGGAACACTGTTTTGTTGTTGTTGTTGTTGTTTTGCATAGATTTTATGTCTCTTGGGATATGCATGGTTATGACACTCCTGGTTATTATAAAGGGGCTCAATCCCTTTCCCCCAACTCCTTGAACTTGCTAGGAGACTTGGCTCCTTAATCTGGGGGTTTCAAATGGGATCAGCTTATTGAGCAGAATTTGACCGTAGAGAAATAACTATTTCCTTTCTTAGGCTATGTCTTTATGAATAGTGGCCATCTTATCTTTCTAGATGGATCATAAATATGACATGTACTTTTAAGTTTTCACTTACATCCATGCCTCCTTACTTGTAAGCTCCTACTATGCCTTGTACCTATCTGCAGCATGAGTCTCAAAACACTGCCATGTCGCTTTATGATTATTTATCTTCCACTCTCACTAGATTGATTTAGAGCTCCATGAAAGCAGAGTCTATTACCCATTTCTGTGGACATCCATATCTGTGTATCCCAGATCTAGCCCAAAGCCTGATACATAGTTGATGTTCAGAAATTATTTTATTTAAGGTAACAAACAAATGAATATGACTGCAGAGATAACTGTGGCATTATTGTCAGCAGTTAGCTAGAAATAGACCCAGATGTGGAGTTAAGAAAAATCAGGTGGTCCAGCAGAGATTGGTATGGGGAGCTCAATGAGAACAACAGATTTCACTGCAAAAGCAAAAGGGAGTAAAGAGGATGGCAAAACAAAGTGAAAAGAAACAAAACCAGGAAACTCAATCTTCTAGAGCAAAAATAAAACAGTGAAGATCAAGAGTGCACAGAGGGAAACAATTCAAATTCCAAATGATGATTTGCATAATAGTAATACTAGTAGCGATAATAATTATAATGACACCAAGAATTAATGAGAATCCATCTGCTTCTTAGTGCCTCATAACTTAGTACCGCAGTGTTTACAGAGCAATTTCTCATTCAGGATGTAAGTGATCCCTCAGGCAGGGTAGACTACCTCCATTGCCCTTAGACTCCCAGTGGTCACCTCACTCCCAAGATAGAGCGCTAAAATAGATTCCCAGAGCGCTTTCTTCCTCCAGAGTTAGGAATTTCCTTTAAGATCAGAGAGAACTATTTTATTCATTTATCTTTGAATCCTCAGTAGCACAGAAGAGATGCTCAATACATTTTTGTTGATTTATAATCTTATATCTATCCCACAGCAAGCTCCAAGATAAATAGGTCCTGTCTTGTACCCCAGTTTTTTAGATGAGAAAACCAGAGACATTTAGTCAGAGTTGAAGTTGGAAAACAAAACTGAGATTTTTGAACACATTGTTTTTTTCTGCAGTGCCATACTATAGCCTAGAAAGATTACAAAGGTCACATTGCTTAATAATTATTTGTTTTCTATTAGCAATTCTAAGAAAGCACATTCCTTTAGTATTCATATAGAGGACTAAAGAAATCTGATGTCAAAGTTACCACTTCTTATGCTTTGCAAGGATCGAGGACAAGGCTTAACACGTTTGAGTCAGTCTTGAGCACCTAAAGCACTCTTTTAAATTTTGAAGTGATGTAAAACAGGAAAAGGTTTTTGCATCTGGATATAAAAATCCATGTGTATTTTAAGGAAAATAGGATCCATGCATTTCTGATTAATTTACACTTAAATCAATGAAGTGTTTTGCAAAAGATATTTGATGTTCAAGGAGCCTTTTGAAAAAAAAAAAGGCCTAATGGGAATTTAAAGCTGTTGTCTTAAGAAGAGGAACTTACTTTTTTCCACAGTCTTATATACAAATGATATGGTTTCAAAGTCTAATGTAAATGAGACCGAATCTTTTTGCTCTCAAAATCTTTCCATTTACCCCTACCCAGAGGTAGCTAACTGGATTTGATTAAGACAAGCTTTTTATCTATCTATTACTTGTTCATTTATTTTGTCAGTAGCATTCTCAGGGAAACAGACAGATGTATTTTAGGAGACTGTCAGAATATTGGATGCGATCTTCCTCAGAAATACAAAAGCCTCAGAAGTTTCTAGCAAAATGGAGACGTGAATGAATCACACAAGGTAAGATTAGCATATGAAGAAGATACAAAGGCTGAGGATAGAGGCTTGGAACAGATTCTGTCTTCATGTTTGTAGAGTAGAAAGAACCAAAAAAAAATATGCTGAGGGGTGATGGTAACTGGAATTAGTTGAGCAACCACTATATGTTGGAGTTTTTCATTTAATCTACTCAATTGTTTGGAAATACAGATCTCATTTTATTTTATATTTTATTGATTGATTTTTAAATTGTTACAGGCTTTCCTTTTTAAAAAAATTATTTATTATACTTAAAGTTCTGGGGTACATGTGCAGATCATGCAGGTTTGTTACATAGGTATACATGTGCCATGTGGTGGTTTGCTGCATCCATTGCCCCGTCATCTACATTATGTATTTCTCCTAATACTATCCCTCCCCAGTCCCTCCGCACCCTACCATTCCTCCCCTAGCCCCCACTCCCCAGGCCCCAGTGTGATGTTCCCTTCCCTGTGTCTGTGTGTTCTCATTATTTAACACCCACTTATGAGTGAGAACATGTGGTGTTGGGTTTTCCGTTCTTGTGTCAGTTTGCTGAGAATGATGGTTTCCAGTTTCATCCATGTCCCTGCAAAAGACAGGAACTCATCCTTTTTTATGACCCCATAGTATATTAATTCCATTTTTTAGATGAAGAATGTAATACTCAGAAAGAGATATTGACTTCCCTAAATCACACATGTGGTAGGTGGCAAGTATAGGATATCTCCCTGTGGTTTCCCTTCAGACCAAACTTGTTAGAAGACCCCAGCATTTGTCATGCTGCAGGTAGTGGGTCCCCATGGCGATTTCTAGTGGGACAGAGATGTGGAAAATAAATAGGTGGGAAAGTTACTTGCTTTCCAATTTTCTTTCAACCCTCTGATTTTGTCAAGAGAGAACATTTCAGTTCCCTGCCAGTGCTGATCTCTCTAACAAGCAGAATGCTGGCCTCAGGCTCAGAGCCTTAAGCGGACTCCAAGTGTCTTGTTAGAATTTAAGAACATTGTTTTGCATTCATTCAGTTCATTTCTAAGTTTACCTTGTAGTTATGGCAAGTAGAAATAATTTTCTTATTTTTAGGTATGGATATAAAGTTTTCTTTCAAAACAAATGTTTATTTTATGTTTTTGGAGAAATGAGTTGATTAAAATATTATATCATGCAGATGGTGTACAGACAAAAAAAAAAGACAGCAGTGTATATACGACTGCAGCTTGGGGAGAAAAATTATATTAAATCAATATCCTTTCAAAATAACATTATCAAGTAAATTCTCCCCTTAAACTGAGAAATATATACATTTAAAGTTGTATTCCTGAGCCTAAAGTTTTTATTCAATATCAAATGTTTCAGATATCTCTACTTTGATTTCCTATAAAATCATCTCTGAAAATATAAATGTCAGGTCTAGGAGTTACAAAGAATTGGAACAGTATAACCTATTCAAGTAGACATTGCAGAAATAGTTTTATTCTTCAGCTACAATTCAGATACAAACAGAATTATAATACTGTATCTCTTCCTGTCTCCCCCTACCAACAATATTTTAGAACAATAATCATCATCTTCACTTAACATCCTGGATATAGGTTAATGGGAATTCCACTGTAATTTCTTTTTTTAACAGAAGATTCAGTTAAAATAAATCAAATAAATCTTCCCAGTGTACACATTTGAAGTATAGTACGTGAAAACAAACTAAAACCTACTTCCAAGTTTTGTGACTATTTTATTTTGTTTATTACCCCATTTCATTTGGGGAGACATTGTGGTCCTCTTCAATGAAAGTTTATTTTTATTTTTTCTCCTTGCCATTGCAAAGGGAAGTCAACATATTGCTCATAAAGTGTGAATGTCTTTATGAACTGCTGATAGATATCAAGGAAATGCTCTGAGGATTAGAAGGTGATTTTATGGCAAAATATCTACTTTCTCTAAATATTACCTTCAACAGCTTTATAGCAAATATTGCTGAAGAAAGAGAATATAAATCACTTAAATCCCCCAAGACTTAATACTGAAGTATCATTTATGTTTTCCTTTTGTTTGAATTACTGACTAATACTCTATTGAGTAAGGGTAAAAAAAAAAACAAAACCACTCTTTACAAAGAAAAGTGAACACAGAGAGGTTGTGGAGGGTGCTAAACATACAGCACTAAAGCTTGTGTCCCTTTTTGATCATTGGTTTTGCATGATGCATTCAGGGCCTTGGAATTTTGGGCACTTCTGTGGGGATATTCACAACTGTAAACCATTCACATCTCTTTTCATTGTCAGGTGTGAAATATACAATATTAGAAATGTACCAGATTGGAGTCAGACAATCTAGGATGTATTCTGGGCCCTGTCGTTAGAGATGGAACATTTAAAAAGTAAAATAGCAGTTATTCTTTTTTGCTTTGATTTGTTTCTCTTTTAGAGATGAGTTTCTGGTAGTCACTACTTGACAAATTGTAACAGGACCCTCCCCATTTTCCTTTCTACTTGCCCTGTGAATTTGTTCCTGCCAGTTGAGTCAGTCAAGAAGGGAATGCTAATTTATTATGGCAGTCTTTCATCAATGTCACTTTTATATGAATACAGTGCTTTCACCTCTTCTTTTTCCTTTTTCTGCAGTCACACCTTCACTAACTCTCAGTAAAGGATAGCATTTAACTCCCTGAACCCTGGGTTCTTCATCAGTAGTCAGAAAGAAATTACCCTTGTCTCACCTCTCTCACTGGGTTTTAGTAAAATTTCAACAATATGAAATTTATGTGGCAAAACTGCTAACCATACACACAGGCACACACACACACACACACAAAATGTTACAGTCATTTATGTTAACAGGTGAAGTCAAAAGAAAGAAAGAAAATTTTTCCTGTGTGTCAGAAATTTTGGGTCTAACATTGTGCTGTGGTTTGGATGTTTGGTTGAAATTTGATCCCAGGTGTTGAAGGTGTAACCTAAAGGGAAGGATTTGACTCCTGGAGGTGCATCCCTCGTGAATAGATGAACACTTCTTTCAGGGTGAGTGAGTTCTCTCTCTGTTTGTTCCCCTGCTACTGCGGGTTGATAAAAAGAGCCTGGCACCTTACCACTGTCTCTCGTTTCCTCTTTTGCCATGGGATCCCTGCACACAGCAGCTCCTCAGCTCCCCTTCACCTTTTGAAGCAGCCTCATTGTCCGGAGTAACATCAGAGGTTAGTTGTCTCACAACCATAGAGAACAAGGACGTGGACACACAAAGAGTGAGGTTGAGAGTGGAAGGTTAGTAGAGGAAATAAAGAGAATAGCTCTCTGCAGAGAAGGGTCCAGGAAAAATTGGTTGCTGGATCCACAGTGAAATGCAGGGGCTTTTATATATGAGCTGGTGAGGAGGTGGTGATCTACGTAAGGCAGGGAAAGCTGGTTGGACCAGGTGTGTCATATGCATAGGGTGAGAATCTCTGGTAACCCCCATCCTAATCTTTTATTATGCAGGCAGGTTCTCTGCCGGAGCTATGCCATGTTGCCCATTTCTTTATTACCACACATGTGCTAACAAAAAAAAGGAAAGAGGTAGCCTCCCCTCCATATTGGACATGCCTGGCCCCCAAGTAGCCTTTTTCTATTGGTGCAGCTGCCTGCATTTCCTCATGCAAGTGTCTAGCTTTTTATTTGTTTGTATCTCAATGGTTCAGGCTGCTCTTTGTTAGAAAATAAATAATTTTGGTGGCTGCTTTTTGTTAGAAGGGAAGCTCTGCTAAGGGTTCCTTTACCTTCACTATCTCTCTAAATAATTTCTTTTTATCTCCTGTATCTCTTTCACCATAAGTGGATGCAGCCTGAGGCTCTCACCAGTTGCAGATGCCCAATCTTGAACTTTCCAGCCATCGGAATTTGGGCCAAATAATCCTTTTTTCCTTCATAAATTGTCCAGCCTCAGACGTATTACTTTGTAGCAACACTGAACTAAGACATATTGTATCTATCATCTTCCATAATGACATTATACATAGAAAGAGTGGGTACCCCTTTATGCCTGGGAGCCCAAATCTCTCTCATCAGCAGGCATATTTGTCTCGATTGCCATTCTCTTTGAAAATTTCACCATTAAGGTTTCTCATTATAAGTGAAAGCATTATGTGAATACTTAGTAGTAATAGTGTTTAGTTTGTTTAACCCACTAGAAGTTCAGTGTCTTACTAATGTATAAATAAGTGTATCTTTGAATACATCTATCTAACTACTCAGTTTTATGAAGTATGCATTAAAGCTCATTTTGGTTTCTACTTAGTACCAGGTGCAGATAATTGGGAAATGAATGAGACAAGATGCCCTCAAAAGCTCAGTCAAGTGGCAGAGACAGACATTGTGAACACATGATCTTGGTACAACACAGAGCTCAAATGCTGTACAGAATGAACTGATGGAAACGGTGAAGGCATAGGAGTCAGAGAAGATGCTTGGAAGATCCTTGGAAATACCTCTCTGAATAACCTTGTAACCTTCTAAACTTGGGAGTCACTTAACTTCTCTGACACCTAGTTGGGTGTGGCTGGAGCATAGAATGCATGAGAGAGTATAAGAAGTTGGTAGATCATTTGCCAAGAAAGTTAAATTAGCCAGCTCATGAGGTCCTTATCTTCCAGGCTGAGAAACTTGGACATTAATCTACCAGGCCTCTTTCATGTTGAAAAATATCTAGTAAGTGTGTGTGTGTGTGTGTGTGTGTGTGTGTGTATACATATACATATATGTATACACACACATAATATATGTATATATAAATTTATGTATATATATTTATATATATATTTATAAATATATGTATATTTGTAAACATATACATATATGTATACATACATTTATAAATATATATATATAATATAATTGTATGTATACATATATATACATATATATATATGTATACACACACATATATTTCAACACATTGAAAAATATCTATACATATATATATATAAATATATACACACACACTTTACATATATATATCATATTATATATTACATGATATATATATATATCATACCATGATAGATGTTAAAAATATATAGCCCTAGAAGTTGGGTGAAGTGTAGATGTTAATAAGGGACAATGGAAGGCAGGAATACCATTTAAGAGGTAATTACAGTCAGGCGTGGTGGTTCACGTCTGTAATCCCAACACTTTGGGAGGCCAAGGTGGGCAGATCACTTGAGGTCAGGAGTTTGAGACCAGCCTGACCGACATGGAGAAACCTTATCTCTACTAAAAACACAAAATTAGCCGGGTGTGGTGGCACATGCCTGTAATCCCAGCTACTTGGGAGGCTGAGGCAGGAGAGTCGCTTGAACCCAGGAGATGGAGAATGTGGTGAGTTAAGATCATGCCATTGCACTCTGGCTGGGCAACAGGAGCAAAACTCCATCTCAAAAAAAAAAAAAAAAAAGTAATTGCAATACTAACAAGCAACAACAACATAAAATAGGACTGTTATAAGTGCTTTAACTCATTGACTTCTCATAAATAGGTACCTTATACCTCTACCTAAAATAAGAATGCCTTATGATATAGGCACTTATGATACAGGTATTCTTATTGTCTTTACAGATCAGAACCGTGAGGTACAGGGAAGTTAGGTAACCTGCTGATGATCACACAGAATATCTTCAGAAATCTTAGCTTTAACTATTACATTATATTGCAGCAGTCCAGATAGGAGAATCAGAGAGCCTGAACTAAGCTAAAGCATTATGAAAGATGCTTTTAATTTGAATGTACATTTTGGACTTGCCATTTCTATGCCGATGATATTGTTACTACCTCCAGAACGGGCACTCTGAATTTTATAAATTATTGTTGTCTTTATAATATTTTAACACAGCCTTCTTTTGTGCTTAGCAAACAGCTCATGCACGTTTAGCAAATACACCATGGTGATGGGAGTCAGAGGCATCGGTAGATTCTGTCTACAATTTGAAGTAAACAATTTCGCTGCAACATGAGACTCCAGGTATTGTCAGGCAGGCATACAACAGCGCTGATTGCTCTTTCCTTCTTCCATTATCATTGCTCATTGCTTTAGCTAGAATTTCTCGTTTACTTTCCTTTGCAGTTTATGCATATGGACATCTTGCTTGACCTCCAAGATCCAGTCTGCTGATGAGGCAATTCGTATAAGAATTATTTGCAATCTCTGCCCATCCACAAACTCTCCACCGTGACTACTGCACTTAGAGCACTCTGTAGTATTTTCCAGATGTCTGACATCTGGCCTGTCATACCTACCAAAAGATCTGGGAAAACAGGGAACAACAATGATTTTTACTAAGTATGAACTACACACAAGGCAATATGCAATAAGGAAAATAAAATGTCTTAAAGGATTGAGAACATATGGGAAATCATAAGTGACTGGCAGTGTTTAAACTGTGTGGACGGTATACCTATAGCTTAAGTCAAACAAAGTTTGTCCCACTAGATTTTCACACATAGTATAGTGAGAAGAGAAGGTATGAGTGAATAATTTCCTCACAGTGTATAATTTTCTCAGCCTGACATCCACAGCCTTTAAAATCTGCCTTCAAATTCCTTTTACTAACCAATCTCTCATACCCTCTGTGTAAAACTTTCTCTCCATTCACTTCGAACTTAGTGCTTTGGCTTACTAGATTTTTTTTTTTTTCACTGTGGCAATTAATGCAGATACCTCTTGCTGTGCTGTAGCCATAGCAGACCCTTCTGATTGATTGTGTCTCAGTATAGAAGCATTTTTAAAATTTATCTCTGGGCAGCACTTAAGACAGCCACTAAAATCATTCAGAATTTAACAATGAGGTTAACTTCCTTTGCCAAATAAGCTTGCATGTTTCTTTCAGCTTGAAATGGCCAACTTCATCGGTCTCATCATTAGGAATCCTGCTAATTCACATCCGCCATGAAAACATCTTGATTTCCTCAATTCATGGAGAGTTATCTCCTCAGACCTAATGTAGCACAGGTCTACAACATTTAGAAAATCCTTCTCATTTGCTCTCTAGTCTGGCTCCTTAGCTGTTGCAGTCAGAACCACCTTTTTGCATGACATTACCTGTCTACTTCATTTTGGGGTGGAGATGATCCTCGTATTCCTTACAACACTCATATAAGCCTAGCACTTAGTAGGAGTTCAGAGAAGCTGGGATAACAGAGATAACCAATTCATGAATGGGGAAAAAAGCAAACCTGAAGAGACAGTGATCAAATTTAGTATAAAGCAAGACAATGGAAAGTGAAGAGAGAGTGGATTGACAGGGCCATTTTGTAAGTTAATTTGCTCTAAGATGTCAGCCCTATTCTTGGTTTTTCCTGGCTTTCAATCTGCATGAACACCTTGCCCTGCAGACAGACAGACAGCTTCAGGGTGGATTAAATAATCAGTCAAGTGAGAAGAGCATCTCCCAATATGTCTGCAGAAACACTTCTATTTCAAGAATGATTATTAAAAGCCACAAGGAAGACAGTGATAACACAGTTGAAACATTGACTTACTGATCAAAAGAGACACTAATACGCACTCCTTAAGGGAAACAGTTAGATTTTAACATGCATACAAAGCAAATCCCTTTGCTTCTTCTTTACCATTCTGCATTGTCACACGAAAATCCCATTTCTGATACTCTCATTTTGGCTCATGGCTCTTCTGCAAATAGTTTAATTTGTTCTCTGTTTTGTCATTTTTCTCTTCCTTGCTTTCCTGCATCTTTCCCTTTCTCTAAAACTTCTTTCTTTTGTTCTTTTCATATATTTTAGCAGAATTATTTTTCTTTAGGTTCTATATCTTTTTTGTATCACTCTGTTTTCCCTTTTACCCCTTAGTTTATTCCTTTTTTTATTGCATTCAGAGAGATTTTCCTCCTCAAATAGATGGTGTGGCCACTAGAACAGCACTCACTGTACAATTTGTTGAAGAGTAAACTTCATCAAGTAAAGTTGCAGTAGGATGTGGGTTTTAATTCTCCCATTTTTTGTTGTTGTTGGTTGTTGGTTTGTTTGTTTGTTTTTAGGTGAGATATTACCTCTTGAAATCTAAATGTCTGTATTGATAATATAACATGAGTGCATTATAGCAGGCACACAGGAAGACTCTTAAATGATAACAATGGTGACTTTAATCAATATTGCATATGGAAATTGAGCCATTGACCTTTGGATATCTATTATATTGGCTCAATGCAAATTGGTTCTTTCATTGTAATCCCCTGGGTTTTTAAACTCATTTTATGAATATCAGTCAATTTTCTGAGATGTTTGGCTCTTTTCACCTAGGATAACTGTCTTCTGCAACATGCTAACATTCATTTCCATGTGGCAGGTAGAAAGGGCACTAGGGTTGTAAGCACTCCTAATTAAAATGCACAATGCTACAAAGGTAAAAGGGACAATGAGCCATAAACAAATCGCCTGACAGTAGCTGACAGCCATCGACGACATACGTTTTCTTTTTTTTTCATTGAGAATAGAAAATATCTGTTTTTTTTTTTTAAATATCCATGCATGCCATGCGCTCTTCCAAGTTAACTCTTTCTCATGGAAAATCTGTCTCTGACTTAGGATTCAAATGATAATTGAAACTAGAGAAGTCGACTTTTCTCATGCTTCCTCTCAACTACTTGCATTATGTACCATCTTAAAATCAATATTCAGAAAAAAAATAAGGCAAGATCCATTATTAAATATTTTTAAACATTAGGTGTTAGTAATCATACCATTTCAGATCTGGAAGGACATTTGGAGATAATTTTGGTCATTAATCTTTTATTATTATTTAAAAAATATTATGATTTTTTTGAGACAGATTCTTGGTCTGTTGCCCAGGCTGGAGCGCAGCAGCACAGTATTGGCTCACTGCAACCTCCGCCTCCCCAGTTCAAGCAGTTCTCCTGCCTGAGCCTCCTGAATAGCTGGGACTAAAGGCATTGGCCACCACACCTGGCTAATTTTTGCAGTTTTTTTTTTTTTTTTTTTGGTAGAGACAGGGCTTTGCCATGTTGAAAAGGCTGGTCTCAAACTCCTGACCTCAACAGATCCGCCTGCCTCAGGCTCTCAAAGTGCTGGAATTACAGGCACAAGCCCACTGTAACCCTGGCCCACTGATTTGTTTTATAACCTGGGACCTGTGCTGTTCAATCAACTTGCTCAGGATCACACAGGGAGTTTGGAAATGTTGCTTCTTAAATGGCCCTGGCACAAAAGTCTTGTGCCTGTGATTTCCCTTCAATGAGGACCCATAACAGCTCAGGACCAAAATTCAAATTCAGGGTTCTTGACTTCCAAATCAGAGATCTTTCATTTTATTTGTGTCCTAAAATGATACATATTTTAATTAGTTCATTGAAAAGAAAAACCAAGTGGTTTTGTATCACTTATGTTTATATTTGCTACAGTGTGTTGAATATCAGCCTTTTTCTGTGTCTTCTGATACCTGTCATTTAAACATGTATTATTTGTTTATCATCTGTTCAAAACTGCTAGATAAGTAATATGACCTCAATTTTTGAGATGCAGAATAGATAATTAGAGAGACTTAATAACCTTCTAAAGAAAACATAGACTAAATCCTGGAATGTTATTAGTTAGAACATCCACATAATTTTAACCAACCTGTTCTGCCACCAAAAGCTTCTAAATACTGTCATTACAATGCCCAGTGTAAAATTAGACATCTTATGCCAATTTTCTCAATGTTAATGAACATATCCTAGTGTTTATGATCTGAATGAAAAAAATTTAAACATATATATGATACATTATGCATGAGTATATGTATATATGATTAATTGCATATATTTTATGATATATTTTTCTGAGGCTAATTGATTGAATAGTAAAGTAGAACTAGAGAGAGGGACATAAGACAGATGTTGTCTAAATACAAATTGTACATTCTTACTATTCTCAATAGCAAAGACATGGAATCAACCTAAATGTCTATCAGTAGTAGACTGGATAAAGAAAATGTGGTACATATATACCATGGAATACTATGCAGCCATGAAAATGAATAAAATCATGTTATTTGAAGGATAGATGAAGCTGGAAGCCATTATCCTTAGCAAACTAATGCAGGAACAGAAAACCAAATACCAGATGTTCTCACTTGCAAGTGGAAGCTAAATTATGGGAACACATGGATATATAACACTGAGGTCTATAAAAGGTGGAAGGTAGGAGGAGGGAGAGGACCAGGAAAAATGATTAATATGTACTAGGCTTAATCCCTAGGTGATGAAATAATCTGTACAAAAAAACCCCATGACATGAGTTTACCTGTCTAAGGAACCCACACATGCACCCCTGAACATAAAATAAAAGTTAAAAAAATAAATTGCCCATTTTTTTTGGCAATAGTTCAAGTATTATTCAGTATAACATTACAAAACAGATTTTCCTTGCCTCAGACATATAAAGAAATCTTATTTTTCAACAGTAGAGTTACACATGTTTGGATGTGAGTAAATGCACATTGCTTGAATCCCTTTAAATCCCTCCATCCACACTTCTTGCCAGGTGAGTAGTTCTAATCCATTCTTTTTTCCTTAGTGACGGATGTGGAGGTCCCCTCAACCAGAATTCAAGACTGCATCCTTCATTCTCTCTGACTAATCATGCAATCTCTCAGTAAAAGTTTACCTGATTTTTAGCATCTTAATAGTTCTCAAATATGTCCATTTGCATTGCACCTGACATTGCTCTATTCTAAGTCTTCACCATCTCTTGGCTACATTATTACAAGCTCCCAAACTGGTCTACATAAATCCATAAAAATCAGCTTTCGGAAATGGAAATCTGCTCATGTAGCTGCATAGCTGTTCCTCTCAGCCCTCTCCCTCACTGCTCTTGACATTTTTTAGAACCCCATTGAGGTTGCCCTTTCCTCTTTGTATGCAGATCGACACCTTTGTCATATCCTACAAGATCCTGAATGGGGAATACCTCTCCTCGTCTTGCAGGAACCTGCTTTTTCTTCTCTGTGTGGGGAATACTGGCCTTGGCACTATTCCTCATGCAATCTAGACTCTGCTCATGTTCTCCACTCTGCCTGAATCTCCCCATTCTGGATTAATTTTATGCATTCTTTAGATCTCAGTGCAAGTACTCTCTTCAGGAAGACCATCCCTGAATCTTTGCCCATTTCTGGCAAATCTGTTAGGTTTTCTGTTCAATGCTTTCATACTACTGTTTCTTCTTTTGTGTAGACAAACGTATACTTAATCCGACTCTGCCACATACTAATTCTGTGAGTTAGTAAAAGTCAACCTGCTACATTGAGTTTGATTTATTCTCCTCGATGCTGGAAATAATGATGTCTACAGTGAAGACGTGTGGTGGGAATCAAAAGAGATAACAGAGGTAATGCCAGATATGTGTTTGCTTTGTTTTTACCTTTGGTAGAGCTGCATGGTCAAATACCTTCACCGCACACAAACATACTGGTACTCCTCTGTTACTTTTACAGAGGGTATGCGTAGGCAGTGTTAGACAGCTTTTTTAGAACCTTACCTTAATCATCTGAATTCACAGGGTAGAGACATTTTAAAGATTCATTCAGTTGATTCTCCTACCATGTGTTTCTTTCTTTAGAATAGTGGCTAGAAACACAGATGCTCACGCATTACTGCCTGGGTTCAAGTCCAGGCTACACTTGTTACTCGATGTGTGATCTTACTAGCTTATTTTTTATGACTCCTCTTTAAAACAGAAACAATAACACGGAACCCATAGACTTACACTAATGATTAAAATGATACACTACAATAGTGACCAGATATGATAAGCACTATATGGGTTCTAGCTTTTAGAATGGATAAGCTTCTACCAATCTTGAAAACTCAAATATACAGATAAGCTTTTATCTGTGTTGAAAACTCAATTAAACATGACTTTGTTTTCATAAAACAATGATAGTGCTTTTAGAATTCTGAAAAAAAGCACTGGGAAATGAGTGAAAGAGAAGTCAAGCCAGGCCAGAAGTCACTCTTTTGCATTATTTATGTTTTATGTACATGAAAGTTAGGCAAGAGTGAAGAAATCTATTTGTTTGCTTGACTGTTAAATGAGTCAGATTTTAGGGCCATAAAGAGAATGAAACTAACATATGACACAAGGCATCTTTCTTTTCTATTCAACATATTTCTTTCACAAAGACTGTGTTTTTATTTTTCAGGATGTTTACAGACACATTAACTGTCTTCAGACCATATTGACTGAAAGAGCATGTCTGGGAGAGAAGAGTGGGGAGAGAGGGAGCTATTTCTATTAGGTTCTAACTAGTTCCTAGGCATGGAGATGAAAAATTTACCTCACTAGTTCCTTCTGAAAATCCTGGGAGCTATAGAAAACTCCTCTTGTTGTTGTGATAGGGATGGAAATGATGTCTTAATTTCTCTTTTCCCAAAGGAACTTATCATTCCATTTCATCTTTCTTGTTTTGTACCTTAATTTTTATTAAAAATATTGATATTTTCCTTGAGATATTTTCCAATTTTGACCCTTAGCAAACCTTAACAAATCAGAATTAACATTCCCCTAAGAGAAACAGAACTTTGGATACATTTTTTGGAAGGAAAGACACAAAAGCATGCCCAGTTATCTCGAGCCTCTTACTGGAATGAATTTCTTTTTCTCCATCTCTGGCCAACTCCTGTTTTTTAGCATTTAACTCAGATGTAATCTCTTCCAGGATTATTTTCTTAACCTTCCGTTTTCCGCCAAGGGATGAGTTCTATATCATTTGTTATGCCCTAGTCATTAGAAAAGCTGCCATCAGCCTGGCACCTGGGTTTATTGGGCAATGGCCATTATAGTTGCTTATAGGATGATGGTAGAGTGTCATAGTGAAAATACATTTTTCCAGATTTGAGACTACTATTGCCTCTTTCAAGCGAATCTCCAGAGAAAGGCTGGCATTTTACAATTCATTTCCACAAATTAGGCTTCCAAAAGTCTATTCTCTCCCTTGCTGGGTTATCTATCCCCTTCTTGAGTTTCCTCTGAAATTTTCATGCCTCTATCAGAACTATTACCATCCTGCTCTATGATCATGTTTTCAAGTCCTCCAACACAGTCGGTAAATTTCTTGTAGGCAGAAATTTTCTCTTAAACATCTATAAATGCATGGTTCTCAGAAAAGTGTCCAACATATAATGGGCATTCAATATATATACAATTTCGTAAATACTGATGTTTCAAAAATGTTGAAAAAAAAAAGCTGAAGCAGCAGAATTAAAAAAAGAAAAAAGACAAACAGAAAGGGTGCACACGGTAAATAGATCTCCCAGCTCCTAGCCCCACATCTAACATATTCTGAGACATATTTTCAAGCCCCCTTGAGGGATGGAGGCGGAACACTTTTGGATTTTTGTATTTCTTTTAACACACACTGTCTGTGACCACACCTGCTGGAAAGCATATGCATGCCCTAGGAAAGAATACTCAGCTTCCATCCACAAATGGTTCTGCACCCTCAAACAGGCTGGTCTCATGGCTAGCTTGAAATATCAATGCAGAGGAAAATCTACCTTCCACAACAAGGGTGAAGAAAGATTCAGGGGAAGACTATTTTTTATTTAAACACTGGGTGCTCTAAAGAGGAGAGGCTTTTTCTTTTTAGTGATCCTTTGTAGCATGACACATTTATTGTAAAAAAGCACATATTTAGGAAAGACTGTGCTCAAAAGACACCCATTTTTCAAAGTACTTGTGGTCTCCAAATGCAATTCTATATGCAACTAAGTCTGTAGATGCTACCAACACTAGTGATGCAACAGGTTCATGCACACTTGGTCTTCTATCACCCAATCTGACCAAAGAAGATGTGGATTTTTTTTTTTTTGAGACAGATTCTTTCTCTGTCACTGTCACCCAGGCTGGAGTACAGTGGCACAACCTCAGCTCACTGCAACCTCCACCTCCCAAGTTAAAGCAATTCTCCTGTCTCAGCCTCCCTCCAGAGTAGCTGGGATTACAGGTGCACACACGGCTAATTTTTGTACTTTTTAGTAGAGATGGGGTTTCACCATGTTGGCCAGGCTGGTCGCGAACTCCTGATCTCAGGTGATCCACCCACCTTGGCCTCTTAAAGTGTTGGGATCACAGGCATGAGCCACCATGCCTGGCCAGAAGTGGATCTTTTATGATAAAATTATTTCAGTGTTTATTTTGCTTCTGGGTAAAGACAAGGGGTGTTTAATTGTATGTCATTGATTCACACTGCATATTTCCCCATGTTTAATCTGCACGAGTCCAGTTTAACTCATTGAAAAGTAATTCATGCCTTTCTTTCCCAAGGACTTTGTTGCAGTTGTTTTTGCTGTACCATTTAACTAAAGACTCATGTAAAAATGTACCCTTCAGCTTACGAGATTGTTAGCAGTATCAAAGCTTTATTAGAAACAGATACTCTGAAAAAATAATTTTAATACTTTAAGATAAATATTTAGTTGGAAACATTTTATTGAAAAGGATCATTTAAAAAAAGCCTGCATAAATTGCCAAGTTAGTACTTGTAGCAAAACTGCAAAATTATAGCTGTTAATACTATAATTATTTATTGTAATACATGTGAAACTAGGTTTTATATAAAGATGACTTTGTTCCCCAACATTTTGTTTTCATGGTAGCTCAAAAAAACCAATGACTGAAGGAGTTTTCACATTATTAAGTGAACTGAATAAGGAAGATCTGCAATAAAATATATTTTTAATACCTAGAAGTTTCAGAGGAGAATGTGCTTAAATAAATCAACAGAACACCTTGTATTACTTGAGGAGTTCAAATGTTGGAAGTTCTCAAGTGCCTGATTTTGTGGTCCCAAACTTCTCTATCACTTGCAGATGCTCTGTGCATTCAGTAGCAGAGGTATTGTTAAATTTGAGAATATAAGCCAATAACCCTTAACTTCCATAATACTAAGTGCAGAAGAATTAAATGTTTTGTTTTAAATATGCACATCTGACTTTTCTGTTATAATCTACTGTTATTCTAGTAGTTGACTTTAGGAAAAAAAAGTGTTAATTGCTATGCAACTAAACTCCAAGAATTATACTTTATCAAGTGTTTTAATAAGAGATATTCTGTTTATTTTTGCTTGATTTCTCTGAAGAATTTTCAGAACACAATGCCTAAATACTATCCATGCCCTTGGTCTTCCTTTTGCATATCAACTCCATCTAAGCCAGGGATCTATTGTCAACGTATTGGCCATTAAAGGATTACAAGTCATCTCTGAACATTCAGAAATAAATAGTAAATTGTATTTGTCTACAATTTTTATAAAAAAGTTTTTATTAGATTTTCAGTGACCCTTTAAATAACAAATTCTTCTAAAAATGTGGAATTTCAGAAGTTTAAAGAGATAGACTAGAATTTATTTGTTACCTTTTTCATACCAGGAACTTCGCATTCATTAATACATAAAATTGTCTACTGTGGCATAATGAGGCAATTGAAATTGTTTCTATTTTTCCATTAGAAAAATATTTATTTTATTTTATTTTTTGGGGGCAGGTTCTCATTCTACCACCCAAGCTGGAGTGTAGTAGAGTGATCTCAGCTCACTGCAACCTCAGCCTCCCCAGCTCAAGCAATCCTCCCACTTCAGACTTCCAAGTAGCTAGGAATACAGGTATTAACCACCAAGCCCTGCTAATTTTTGCTTTTTTTTGCAGAGATAGTTTCACCATGCTGCCCAGTATTTTCTCAAATTCTTGAGCCCAAGGCATCCTCCTCCTTGGCCTCCCAAAGTACTGGGATTACAGATGTGTGCCACAGTGTCCAGACTCTATTAGAAATTTAGACTTTGAGAAGTTAAATGACTTATTTATGTCATACAACTAGTAAGTGACAGATTGGGCATTCAAATACATACCCATCTTTTTCCAGAATGTATTCATTTTCTGCTGCAATCTACTGCCTCCCACAGATAAATATTTATTTAAATAGTTGTGCGTCGGGATTTTTGTTTTTCTTCCATTGTTGATTAAAAAAGAGCTATGCATTTCATTTGTGCTTTAAGAGTGACACTATCTTTTGACCATCTATATTTGAATGGTGCTTGGTTCACTGACCATTAACAGCTCGTATGTCTTCTGATCATATCGTCATTTTATGTATTATTCAGGGCAGAGATTAACAAGCCCATTCCACAGATGCTTTTAGGACCCTTGTTTTCCTGAAATTATTTATCCAACTGCACTTGGTTAACGTGAAGATTCTCTGCTGGCTGGAAGGCTTAGCAAAAGTCAGGACTGCAGGTGGTGTGACCTACCACATTCAGACTAAAAACAAAGTTCAATATTATACCACCTCATTTTGACACAGAACATGCACTTAGTGACAGAGGTTAATTTGTAGTAGGACTAGCTTTGCAACTTTATCTCTATTTTACCTACTTACTTGACCTGCCTGAGACAAATGAAACCATTGCAATGACCTGTTGTGAGAATTCAGGAGCTTTATGAAAGCTCCTTTTGTCTTGTGTCAGCAGGTCTCAGGGATTTTCCATCTGCTCTGCAAGTAAAGTGAGAACATTCCTTTGCTTTAGGTAATGAGAAAGGATGTCATAAGTGATATAGCATCTCAAAAGTTGATTTCACCTTCATCTGTGCTTTCTATTCTAGAACAGAGTAGCTCATTTTCCTAGTTTATGCTAATATCATTAAACACTGTAATTGCAAACCAAGTGACTTCTGGCAATCACTAATTTCTTACATCAGTTACATATAAAGAGAACAGATGGAAACAGTCGCAACACTCGGAGACACCCGTATTTTTCTCTGTTAGCAGGCAAAAGCACCCATGGGATTTACAATTCCTTATTTCACTACCTCCTGGATCTTACCCAAAGACATATCTCTACTGCCATACTAGAATTAGAGATATCTGTTGTTTACACAGGGACTTTCCCCAGGTGAATTCAGATCAGAACCTAAGGAGAAGTTAGCCCAGGGGGACATGCTGATGGTTATGACAGTGACGAATACCATACTTTTACTCTTTCTGACCTCCTATATGTCCTGCTGTCTTTATATAGCTAATTCCAGGTACACCATTCTGTTGTCCTACACCTTTGTAGTGGTTTTGCTTAGACTGGATGAAACAATTCAGCTGGCATTTTAATCTAAAAGACTTTTTAGGACACAGGGTGTTTTGGGGTGATGCCTTGACTTGCATTATAAAAATACTGACGGCTATCAAAATGTCAACTTGCATCTCCTTTGTTGCAAACTTGATACCAAAGTGTTGGATATTTACTTACCAAGAATGAAATGGGCTATAAATTCTCAGTGCCCCCAAAAGGAATACATACATAAAAATGAAAAAGTGCAATAGTGAAATCACAGGATTTGTCTGTGCCCAGTAGTCTTAACTGGAGACAGGGGCATGGTCCTTATCTGTTCTTTCATATCAAGGGGATAAAAGAATCTTGGCTTATAACTTGAATTTTAGTGGTTTTATATCAGTCCTTGTACTGAGAGTTTCACTTTCTTTATCTATTAGAACTGAGGTGGACCTCAGGGATCTACCAAAGTTTTTTTGTTGTTGTTGTTGATATTTTGTTTTTGAAAATCATAGAATAATTCTCTAATGACATATAGCAATCTTTTGGCATGGCTTGAACTGTCCACAGTTTTCTGGCACCCATCCTAGAATTTTCAGGTTTTTTTTTTTACATCTCCTCTTAATGACACTTTTCTTGGAGAAAGCTTTCCCATAGCGCACCAAACTCAGTAAAGTTTCGTTATTACATGCTATCATAGAATAGCATTCTTTACCTGCATTGCACGTTTATCAACTTTTCATGATGCACTTATTTTAGGGTTACTTAATCAGTACCAGCTTCCCTCATTTGACTCTAAATGTCACAAAATCTGGAAACTTATTTTTCTGCTCATTTTTGTAACTATGCCCGGCACTACTAGACTGCATTTAGTTTCTCAGTAATGTTTATTAAATGACAATGTGAATAAATAATGTTTCTTTTTTTTTTAACTTCTCTGAGCCTTGATTTACTCATTTGTAAAATGGCATATCACTTTACATCAGCTAGAGTTTTTAATAAATCAAATGGAGCATTTCTAAGGAAAGAGTTGTTCCTCAATGAAGGTCCATTACAATACCTTGATGAATGTACATTATGATACCTCTATGAAAATTGTCTCTTTCAATAATAATTATCTCTTGCAGAGTTATTGTGCAGATGAAATGGAAATAATATCACTGGAGACTACCCTACAGAATACTATAGACACAATTAATATTCAACATTATAACCTTATGTTTGTGTTTTGAGAAATAGCTTCCTTCATTATTTTCTTCAACTGGATGATGAAGACCATAGTACCAATGTACCAATGGTCCTAAAAGCAGTTTGTTTATTCATTGTTTACCAAGAAAAATAAATTTGCCTGTTCATTTTCCTGTTGTAGGGTGACAAACTAGAATCACTGCACTCCTTCACAGTCCCTAATGCCACATGTCTTACATAAGAGTTGTCATCTTTGCCTACCTCAAAATCGACATACCAGTTTACAAGGAAGGATTTTATTATCAGTCTCTACTACACAATGCCAGGTACATTTCAACTCATGCACATTTTCTTGACTCTGAAAATGCAACCATTGACAAGTATTTTTAAAAATATAATTATATGATCTAGCCCTTTAGGTATTTCTGTTTCAAAAAACCAGCCTCTCTAATCTTTAATACTACTTTGAAAAATAATATAAAATGTATTATACAAATAAACGTTAATATCTAGTTATTTCTACAATATGCAAGAATCGTTTTAGGGAAAAAAATGCATGCAAATGATCCCTGTTTAGTGGCCTAGTGAGACACTCAAGTATTTTTTATTTTCTTCAGGAAAAGTTCCAGCTACTTTAGCACTAACAAAAATTATCAAATAGGTGGAAATTGAGAGTGAAGAACACTTGTAACATAATGGGAGCTTTGGAAATAATGAAGTATTTAATATTACAGTTTGTCTACATGATAGTTTTAAAATAGCCTACTTAAAAAGTGTAATGTTAAAAATAATTTTCAAAATCAAAAAGACTGAGCATAGTGGTTGCCACTTATAATCTCAGCACTTTGGGAGGCTGAGGCAAGAGCATCTCTTGAGGCCAGGGGTTTGAGAACAGCCTGGGCAACACTGTGAGACCTCATCTGTACCAAAATAACAGTAATAATAGTAAATTAGCTGGTTATGGAGGTATGTACCTGCAGTCCCAGCTACTCACAGGAAAGTATGAGGATGGAGAACATTTGAGCTCAGGAGTTTGAGGTTCCAGTTGTAGGAAAAACTGGGTTCTTATCACACAACCATGAAAGATTAGGCTTGCAGACACTTTGAAGGGGGAGAAGGGCATGGTTTGTTGGGTAAAAAGAAAATAATGGTAACAGGGACTCTCAGCAAGGCGAGAGTCCTGCTTGCAGGCTTCCCACCTCACAGATTGAATCCCAGGACAGCACCCCAGAATAGGAGAGGCCAGGCTCCTCCCCACTGCAAACAGGGTAAAATTCCATGGCTCCAACCAGGTGCACACTCCTCTCAGTGCAGGTGGAGGTTCTCTGGGGACTCTTTTATACTTGGCTGTCTCACAGTGAGTTATGATCCTTGGTGATAGGGCGAAACTCTGTCTCTTAAAAAAATGAAGAAAATGTTGAAATATCTAAGCAACATATAGTTTCATACTACCCATTCAAACCTTATGTGGCAGTAATTACTACCTGAAAAAAAGCTTTGCTGGGCTTATGATATGTATCAGTAGGGCAAGAGGAAGTAGAAGTATGCAAAGGATATTTATTGTAAAATATAATCAGTAACTACAACTCATTGTTTCTTGTATATAAAGCCTATTTCCAGCAGGGCGTGGTGACTCACACCTGTAATCCCAGCACTTTGGGAGGCTGAGGCGGGCACATCACCTGAGCTCAGGAGTTCGCGACGAGCCGGGGCAACACGATGAAATCCCATCTCTACTAAAGTACAAAAACTTAGCCAGGTATGTTGGCGTGAAGCTGTAGCCCCAGAAACTCAGGAGGCTGAGGCAGGAGAATTGCTGGAACTCAGGCTGTGGAGGCTGCAGCGAGCCAAGATTGTGCCACTGCACTCCAGCATGGGCGACAGAGCGAGGCTCCATCTAAAAAAAAAAAAAAGAGCCTATTTCCCTAGGTCTCTATAGTCAGTCTAGGCAGGAAAAATCCCCTTTTATTAATGTAACACTTGTGAAAATTAGAGTAAACAAATGTACTTGAATCCTGAGAGGCTGTGAGACATCATTCACTCAGCAAATATTTCAGATTCAAAGATTAGGTTAAATTAGGGCATAAAACATTAGAAAATTTGATTTATAAAAGCACAGAGAAAGTCATGAAGATGGATTTATTTTGTGAACTTGAGTTCAGTGTAGATAGGTTCTCAGTAGCATCCAGGTGAAAGGAAACTAGAACTGCCCTGATAAAAGCTATGTCTTCCCATTGGCCTATTCCCTAAGCCTCAGAGTTTCAAAATAAATCCTAGGGCTTATAGGAGAATATATAGGAGTGAAAAGACAAGGCCCGACTATCACTTATAATACAGCAGTTAATGGAAAATAATTTGCAAAGATAATACAAGACTAGGTTGTAAAAAGATTAAGTATTAATTATGAAGTTTGAATTGCATTCTATAAGTGATATTATTTATTGAGATGAATATTAGGCCATGTATTAGGGGTATAATACATATGTTAGTATGTAGCAGTTGCCTAGGTAAAGACTTAATTTGATGTGTGTGTGTGTGTGTGTGTGTGTGTGTGTGTGTGTGTCTGTGTGTGTAGATAGAGAGAGAGAGAAAGATTAAGATTTTGAGGAATTGTCTTATAGGATGGTAAAAGTTGGGCAAATCCAAAATCTGTTGGGATAGGCTGGAAAGCAGGAGACTTAGGGAAGAGTTATGGTTGGAGTCTGAAAGTAGTCTGCTGGCAAAATTCTTTCTTGCTCAGGAGAGATAAGTCTGGATCCTATTAAAGCCTTCAATTGATTGAGGCCTACCCATATTATGGAGGCAATCAGCTTTATTCAAGTTTCACTGGTTTAAATGTTAATTCCATCCAAAATATAACCTCACAGAAACCTCTAGAATAATATTTGGTCAAATATCCGAGCACTATGTCCTAGCCAAGTTGACACATAAAATTAATTATCACATCTAAATCTTTCCCCATGAAATTGTGATAAATAACTATAAGAAAGGAAGGCAAGGGTAGTGGTGCTTGATATTTTAAATGTGTCTCTCCTCTTAGATTAAAATGGGATCACATTAGAGACCATTCAGCTATTTTCCAGCAAGATGCTTAAGCTTGACCCTTTAAATTAAGTCACAATTGTCATAGTTGTGATTGTTGCAATCCAAGTATGCCTTTTGTTTCTGAGTTCCAGATCCTAAAGGAAGCTGGAAAACTCTTGCTCGGGAGACAACTGTTTGTGTTTCTAGAGAGAAAAAAAAATAAAAGAAAATTAAAATTGATCACTTAAAATGGTATCTCTAGTTTCAGAAATAGAGAATTATGGAGTCACCCAGGGAAAATAAAACCATTGTACTAGGGGAGGGGGACCTCAAGGAGCCTACAACTCCATGTGACTGACAAAATATCATGAAGGGCCTACAAATCAAACAAAGCATCAATGAAAGGATATTACCTGTAGAATAAATTCTCATATGTTCCAAGACATTTTCTCAGGGTCTGGGTAATAGAGACATCATTGTAGCCTAGACAAGTCATCATGGTTGATTAGTGGAAGACGATACACAACAGCACACCTTGTGGCAGGGATGAGTAAGGACATCAGTAGAGATGGCTGACAGCACCAGAATTCTCCGTCTCTATACTCCGTCTCTATACATAGCTTTACATAGGAGTCTGCCTGATGTTTGAATTCTTTAAGTGCTTAAGTTGTAAGGACAAAGAGGGGCATGGTAGAGACAAGACACTGAAACTGTATTCTTAACAATTTGGAAGACAACCAATTTTAGTATAATTTGGGGGAAAAAACGGTTGTAGTTTCACTTGTATTATATGTGAGAAGGAACAGTTTTGATGCATGGCATCGTTTTATCAACACAATAATTGGCAAGCTTCTCAAAAGTCCCTCAAAAAAAAAAAAAAAAGAAAGAAAGAAAAGAAGAGAAATTGTAAAATTAGGTGCTAAATGACTTATCTGAGATAACTCAGGAAATAAGTGGGAAATTGTATATTTAGATTTTGCCCAAGATTTCAACATTTTAGTGACTTGATTGGCTTCATTCAAAATAAGTCAGTTATAAATAATTCTGAAAATGTGATTTTCTTATTGTCAAAGGTATATCAGCAAAGGAATGTTTTTTCTTTGTTAATGTATAAGATTTTTGTAGCAGCCACTTAAGCTCATTTTATTTTCAGAAGTCTCAGCTTTTCTACTAGTCCTCTGATAAGAACATAAATGTTCATCAGGTTGTATATTATGTGTCATCAGCATTCTTTTGTTCATATGGGAGCCATCATTTTATTCATCAACATTATTTGCAGTTATAACTGTGGAAAATGGTTGTCAAAGTATATAGAACTCTTATGGAAATCAAAACCAAAAATATGCATTGAGAATTGATCTCAATATATCCGAAAAGAACAGAGGCATCTTGGAACCACATCAATTTCAACTTTTAACCACTAGTCCATGGTTTATTGTGAACACTTCATTGAGGCTTTGATAAGACAAAAGCTATGACATGTGTAATTCCACACAAAACCATGGAATTACACTGTGGCTCTAAAGAGAAAGGATTCACTCTTCCCAGAGGGATGATGTTTTTAAAAAGGAAAATTAAAGACAGTATGTATGTTTGCATTAGTGAATAAACTAATACTTTAAAATTTAAAACTTGGTTTTTAATTTTTAATGTTTTTTGTAGTGACGGGCTGTTACTATGTTGACAAACCTTGTCTCAAACTCTTGGTTTCAAGTATTTTTCTCACGTTGGCCTCCCAAAGTGCTGAGATCACAGGTGTGAGTTACCATACCTGGCCTAAACTTTTTAAAAATGTGATTTACAGGGTAGGCATTAGACTAGCAGTCCCCAGTCTTTGGCCCCAGGGACTGGATTCCTGGAAGACAATTTTTTCCATGGGCTTGGGGGTGATGATGGTTTTGGGATGAAAGTGATCACCAGGCATTAGTTAGATTCTCATAAGGAGCGTGGGACCTACATCTGTCACATGCACAGTTCACAATAGGGTTCACGCTCTTATGAGAATCTAATGGTACCACTGATAGGACAGGAGGCAGAGCTCAGGCAGTAATGCTGGCTCACCTACGGATCACCTCCTGCTGTGTGGCCCAATTCCGAACAGGCCATGGTGGGGTGGGATCTCCTGAGTTAGACCATGTGTTTCAGAAGAACTTTGCAGAGAAATCTGTCTATAATGATGCTCATTAGGAATGCACTGATCAACTTAATACTAGATAAGAAACAAATGAAAAAATTGGAAACTTTAATGTCCTTTTACAAAAGGTATTTTCATAGGAAAAACACTGCTGCTCTTTGTCTCTCCAGGATCATGAAGTTACAGAACTTGTGTTCATTGAAAAAGATGATATCCAATGGATTATTTAATTGGAATGGATTATCTGCTTTAATAATGCAAGGGCATATGAGGAAGTATTATTTACAACATCAATGGGCCTTGGACTGATCATCTATTTAGCCATCATGCCTGGGTCTTGATACTGTGATAAGCAAGACTGAGTATCCCAGTAGGGAGGTTTTGAGATGGCTGGGAGGAAGCCAGGGAAAGATTAAATTCCTCTTATTGGTATCAGTAAAGTATCCTACAATCATTTCAAAATGATAGGATAGGGGCACAGATAGGCAGGGAATTTAGAGGGCTGTAAAGACTTAAAGGTCATACCTTAAAACATACAATTTGCTTAAGGCCCCATGAGTGTGGTAGAGAGAAACAAATACAAGAAATTCAACACAGATTTTTGCCAATGTTGGTTTTAACTTGAGTCACTAATGGCTCATCACATTTTTAGCAGTGTTTCCAGGTGAGGTTCATTGGATACATTTTTTTTTAATTTAATTTTACCTCTCGTCTATAACTACCATTTTAGAGATGAATAACATGAGGCTTTGAGAGGTCAAAGAATTCTCCCAAAGTCACATCGCTCTTAAGTGGTAGTGCCAGTAACCCAAATGTTATTGTTGCAAAGTGTACATTTGTTAGCACTACAATACTGTTTGCTTTACTGTTAATTCTTTTAACTTTTCATTTCAAAATATTATATATTCAGAGAAGCTTGTAAAATAGCACATAGAATCCCATGTTCTCTTCCCCAGCTTCTTCCACTGGCAGCAGCTTATGTAATTTTAATACGGTATTAAAACCAAGAAGTCACATTGGTGTGAGATTGTTAACTGGACCATGGGGATCATTCAGTTATTGGTAATTATTTACTAATTCGCATTACTAAAATTGAAAATGTTTTATGAGGAGTTAGCCTAGTACAAAAGGAAAATTACAGGTATTTTATAGGCACAGTCCACCATGCCGGGCTAATTTTTTTTGTATTTTTAGTAGAGACATGGTTTCACCATGTTAGCCAGGTTGGTCTTGAACACATGACCTTGTGATCTGCCCTCCTTGGACTTCCAAAGTGCTGGCATTACAGGTGAGAGCCACCATACCCAGTCTACACCTTCTATTTGACTATATTTTCATTTTGACTGATTTTTATATTTATTTTCTGAACTTTATGACTTGGAGAAAAAACAAGTTTGACACTGACCACTTGATATTAAAGAATGTACTGAACACTTGCTCTTAAGAGAAAATTGAAGCTGTGATGTGACAATTTTTATTTAATGTCAAGTAGTCACAACTTGTTAAGACCTACTTCTCTTAAGACTCTGCAATTGCACTTATAATGGGAATTCATTTTCAATGTTTTGTGTATTCTTAGAGCAGGACTATAAATTTAAAGCAAATATAGTGAAACCCTGTCTCTATTAAAAATACAAAAAATTAGTTGGGCGTGGTGGCACACACCTGTAGTCCCAGCTACTTGGGAGGCTGAGGCAGAAGAATTACCTGAAACCGGAAGGCAGAGTTTGTAGTGAGCTGATATCATGACACTGCACTTCAGCCTGGGTGACAGAGCGAGACTTCATCTCAAAAAATTAAAAATAAAATAAAATAAATAAAATAGAAGGTGTATAAACAGATGTTTGTTTTGGACTAGATTCCTTGAACCATGCATGGCTGAATAGCAAACACTTCAAGTCTTCATGCCCCATGGTAGAAGGCTTAGGATGGATGAAAGAGAATAGAATTTCTATCTTTCCTATCTCTTTCCATAGCCGCACCCATCAGGATAATAAGTAAAAAATATTTCCTGGAATGGAAAAATAGAGCTACTCAATTTATCTGACAAATAAAAGAGAAGCAGCCAATATAAACATACTTTGCTATTTTTAAGAAAATAACATTCAGACTAGAAGAGAAAATGAAAGTGCATATACATTTTGTATTTGCAGCACTGCTAAATAGTTGCCATAGGATTTCAGCTATTGAAAGGCAGATCCCTATTAGTCAATAGGTAATGTTTTTTAGGAAATGCTTTCAAATAAATTGGATCGTAATGATAGCACTCAGAGGAAACAGGAGGTTTATAGAGCACTTCTTACCCACTGGGAATATTTTGAAGGACTGAATGGATGTGTGGAGAGGTGAAGTTTCACTCTATCATCATCAATAAGGCTTAAGAAGTTATTGGCTCTTTATTTTACAAGACAAAAAGTCAAGAGGAATTAGGAAAGGTGGGTTTTCTGCAGGGAGTACAAAATATCAGGCACCTATTTTTAGTTTTTAGGATTTTCCTTCCACATTATTCTTTAATGTTTCTGAAATCATCTTTCTTCTTTCTTTCCTTCATTAGTTTTTTCCTTCCTTCCTTCTTTCCATTCTCCATTTTGTCATCCCTCCCACATCAGAATGATTTTACTCATTGCTTTTAGCATACAATCTTCATTGCTTTAATGTATTTGCAATTTCATCTTAATTATGTATATGATCCTATGAGGGCAGAGATTGTACTATATGTTCTCAGTGCAGAGTATGCTGCTTGGCACACTGGTTACGTGTGGCAAAGCAACTGTTAGGCAGACAATTCTAGGAAAACAATTCTATAAAGCAAGAATCTGGAAACCCATATGTATTTTACATACCCTACCAAAATTTGGATTCTAAGGAGTGATGTTAACTCAGGAGGAGGGGCAGGGGAAGGGAGGGATGTGAACTTCCATCTGGGATCCCATCAGCTTACTTCTGGGGATTTACATCTCCATGATTAGTTCTTGTCTGTCATTTTCATCTGCATGAATTTCTTTTTTTTAACTGGAATCTCAGAATTCAACTCTCTTTTTTCCATGGAAAAGTCCACACATTTATCTGAGAATTGTGTGGAATAATAGTATCTTATTATAATAGGAAGAACATTGGCCTGATGTCATGAGCTTTGAGTTCTAGTCCCAGTAGGTCACTTTATGTTCTCTGTGACTTTGGTGCAGTTTTCTTAGCTGTAAAGTATATCCATTGATGTCCATATTATAGCATTATTTTTACAATTAAATAAAATGATGCATCTTAACATGTTAGCACAGAACCCGGCACAATGTAGAAACTCTTCATTTTAACAATTATTGTTTCTTTCAACTTTGTCTTATTTTCTTTGCTTGTCTAACCTTTAGATACTTACACTTTCTTTGATGTTCTTTTTGTCAAGTTTATATTCAGTAAAAACTGCCTATATTTCTGTAACTTTTGGCAAAGTAGGAATTTTAAATTGGCATTCTTAAATATAACAGTATCACAATTTGGAGAAGAAAATAATACTTACCATGTTGGTCAGGATGGGGTCAATCTCCAGACCTTGTGATCCGCCCATCTTGGCCTCCGAAAATTATGGGATTACAGGCGTGAGCCACTGAGCCCGACCTGTTCTCTTTTTTGTTAACCACTATTCTTCCAACAGACTTTCCTATCTCCCTCCCAAAATCATGGACACAGAATCAAGCAGATCCCATTGTCTTTTGTTTTTGACACTTTTTGGCATTAAAACGTTCTTATACATATTTAAATGTCCAATTCTATGGAATATAAAAACTTCATTCACCAGTTAAAAAAATTAAACTCCATTCTTTCACCAGTTTAAAAAATACGTGCTCCCCCAATCCAGCTGAGTCTCCACAATCGTTAGGCCAGCTTTGTGCAGGTGGAGTCTGAGAAGCTCTTTCACTCTTCCTTCTCTTTTCTTTCCGCTCCTTCCCTCTTACTTAATTTATGGTTCAGGGTCCTACAGAAGTCAGGGTCAAGGGGATGAGTGGAAGAGATAAACGTGGGGGGATGATTTCACTTAGAAGTGTTCTACTGTTCTCCTGTTTGGTAAATATGCAGATGTGAACCCCACAGCTAGTCCCCTCCTGCCATGGAGCCTCTAACACCCCCTGAGGCTGGCGCCGCCATCTCTTGCTGAGCTCCTGCAGTTCCCTTTCAGCTCCTGCTCCAGTGATCCTCTCGGGTGGAATCATTCAAGGAACTTCCTCTGGGGATCCCTTCCATGCTGCCTATTTGCCTCATTCTTGGCATGCAGATCCCTGGCCATGCATCAGCTTTCTCCCCTCCACTAGCTGTCCTGTGACAATTCTGTGAGTTCCTGAAAGTCAGCTCTCCTTCTTCTATGGCTGAGTTTCTGGTTTCCACTGCTGCCAGGCAGCTCCACTCTCCAACGGAAGTTATTCTCTTTGAGCCCAACCTTCTTGCCTTGATTAGATATATCTGGGAACACAGAGCCCTCTCTTTGGCCTTAAGCTTTACAAAGCCATCTCTGATGTCTACCAATAGTTCTCTAAGCTATTCTCACCTACAATCTGGAAATTGGCTTTGGTCTGGGATTCCGTACTGATGATACAGTACATCGGTTCTGCATTGGCTCATAGGGGTTCTGTACTGATGATGTAATAGCATTTTGTAATTTGGACTACTTGTTATTCAAGGCTTTCAGATGAAGCTTCACCTGCTGTTTGGAGAGAACAAGGAAGTGCCTGTTAGCATCCTTTTATACTCTCTATGAACATGATGAAGAACTAACAGAGTTCTCAGCCTCTAGGCTTGTGTGTCTCTATCCTATCACAGGACTTTGCAATGTGTGGATTTTAAAAACCCAGGAAGGCCAGGTAATTACATAAAGCATTTGTAACATATTTCTTTTCTTTATGCCCATAAAGAGGACAGAAGTTCTTTGGATTTTAAACACGCACAGAAAGATTGTCTGAGTAAAAATAAGTAAGACATTTCCCCTTATTAATTCTATTTTGTAAGTGTCCACAGATGCAATACAGATGCTTGCAATGAAAAACACACATGTTACTTGTATATTTGTAACATATACAATTTTAAAAGTGCTCCATTATTATCGTAGATCAAGATGTATTTGTTTATTTTCTAAGGGTGTCTCACATTTCCCAGGAATATGGGTCTAATTTACATAGCATAAGAATGCTATTTGAAAATTTTCTGCTGATTTTGATCACAATGACTTCAAGGCAGTGATTCCTTTTGCAGACCCCAGACATTTGCTTAAAATGTAATCTATGAAGAAAACTCAACTAGTTGTACTTTTTATTAGATAGTTCGGGAAAGTAATTTCTTAGACACTAGTGTTCTGGGTTACCATAGTGTCATATCTGGTGACTCACCAGAACTCTCCCTTCACAAGACTCTAAGCCTGTATTGTCTTCATCATCACCCACAGCATTCTAAGAAAGAGGGATATGGGGTGTCAATCTCATGTTTCATATTTAGTTCTTGGATATAGTTGGACTCCCTGTCTGCAATGCTCAAATTCTGAAATTCTGAGCTCCCCATGGTCAAAAGAGGAATATATATATACATATATATATATATGTGTGTGTGTGTGTGTGTGTGTGCCTGTGTGTGTGTGTGTGTGTGTGTGTGTGTTTCCTTAGAGAACATTGCAAACTTTCACATCTCTCACTTTCTCTCTCTCCTTTACTCCTTTTTTTTTTTTCCCAGAGAAAGAGTCTCACTCTGTCACCCAAGCTGGGGTGCCGTGGTACAGTCAGAGGAGTTGGAGTCACAGCCTCCAACTCATGGGCTCAAGGGATCCGCCTGCCTCAGCCACCCAAGTAGCTAGGACCACACACATGCACCACCACACCCAGAAATTTTCCAAGTTTTGTAGAGATGAAACCCTGCTATGTTTCCCATGCTGGTCTTCAACTGCTGGGCTCAAGTGATCCTCCTGCCGCCGCACTCAGCTTCTCTCTGACATTCTTGCTCTCTCTCACACTCTTGCTCTAGCTCCCACTTCTTAATGCATCCAATAACATCAGTGCCATACTTACAGTGATTAGAAATCAGTTAAACAGAGATGCATAACATGACAGAAAGACTATATGACTTGAATCAGAAGAGTTTCTCAAGGCTGCGCCATTTATTTACTGAGCAAACTAGATGAGATCTTTCACTTCTTGGAGTCTGTTTTCTCGCCTGTAAAGTGGACTTGCTAGTACCTCCCAGGAAGGTTGTAAGGATGAAATAAGTTTGGAGATGAAAAAGGCCATGTAGTTCCTGGCTGGCCTGCCATTCTTCTACTGCGGATTCTGAAATTTCAAAGCTTGAAGTAGATGAAAGAAGCCATACCAGAGGAGGCTGAGGGACATTGTGTATCTGGGGGGTGTCTTAGTGGCCACGTGTTGTGTGACTAGACTGCAGTGGCTAGAGATCCTGAGGAACACATGCGGACGTAAGATGTCAACTAAAGGAGTCAGCACATATTCAATGCTTGCTCTGTGCCAGACGCTGTGACTCTTATGGCATACTACAGCTGATTTAATTCTCACAACAATGATACACGTTATTATTACTTTTCTCTTTGCAGAGGGAGTTACTGCACACCAGGAGAGAAATAACTTGCCAAGAGTCGGACAGAAAATAAACTGCAGTGGATCTTAGATTAAAACCCTTATCAGCCTGAATTTAGATCTGTATGCTTTTGAAATGCCCTATCGGCCTAGTACGGTGGCTCACGCTTGTCATCTCAGCACTTTGGGAGGCCAAGGAGGGTGGATCAGCTGAGGTCAGGAGTTTGAGACTGGCCTGGCCAACATAGTGAAACCCCGTCTCTACTAAAAAATACAAATATTAGCTGGGTGTGGTGGTGGGCACCTGTAGTCCAAGCTACTCAGGAGGCTGAGACAGGAGAATCGCTTGAACCTGAGAGGTGGAGGTTGCAGTGAGCCGAGATCATGACACTGCACTCCAGCCTAGATGACAGGGTGAGACTCTATCTCAAAAAGAAAAAAACATTGCTCTATCATCTACCATCAGTTTTGTCTGTTGGTCCCTCCTTACTCTCTGGCATAACAAGATGCAGCAGGCTCATTTTTCATATTCTCCTCCACTTGCTTGGACTCTGACAACCTGATCCACACTACACAGCTGCCTTTGACGTGGCAGATGCCTACCTGACTACCTGACTCCGTCTCATCTGAATTATCTAGGAGGAAAAGAGAAGGAAAGAAAAAGAGGAAGAGGAGAATGCACAGAATTTCAGTAGTTTCAGGGGCTGCCGTGATACAGTCAGAGGAGTTGGAGTTGCACCCCCTCTTACAACTGGAAAAGAAAATTCTGGACAAACATTGCAGCATGAAGGTCATACAGGTCATGATGTGTTAAAAATCACTCTCCTATCACATTAAATACTTATAAAGTGTAAGTTGGCTCAGTAGCAAGAATTGTGGCTAGAGAGGAAGGCTGGCCTCAATCTGTGAAGGACAATGAGTTTCTATCATGCAGAGAAGCTGTGTCTGCTGCATTGGGTGCTCAGTAAATATTTAATGAATGAATTTTGAATGGATGTTATACATCAAACATTATCAATAAGGAGTGGCTTGGAGAGAGAGAGAGCCAGTGAGTCCTAGAAACATGATTTGGTTCCAGAGCAAATTTCCTCACCTTGGAAACTGGAAAACAAATTATTCTTTAAGCTTTGCCTCCTGCCTTTTGGGAACCATTCCTACTTCTTGCCATCTTTTAAGTTAGATGCTCACCAACCTTTCTTCCTACAACACTTTACACATATTTGTGTCTCAACACTGAAACATTGAGGTTTGGATTAATTTCCTGTAGCAGGAAAATCCAAATAACTATAGCAAGAAAAAGATAGAAATGCATTGTTTTCTCTCATAAAGAATACTATAGAACGTTGTGACCATCAGGATCCATGTCTTTCTACGTTGCCACCCTATATTTCCTGATAAGCCACCTCATAGTCCAATATGGACACTTGAGTTCCAGATATCATATCTGGATTCCAGAAAAAAATAAAAAAGAAAAAGATAAAGAAAAATGGGCCAATTCTCTATAAAACATTATTTGAAAGTACAGATAAAACTATGTTTTTTTTTTTTAAATTAATGTAAACTGGAAGTAGTATACACTACCCTACCTTATATCTTAGTCTGTTCCTGCTGCTATAATAAAATACCTTAGACTGGGTAATTTACAAACAGGAAAAATGTATGACTCACAGTTCTAGAGGCTGAGAGATACAAGATCAAGTTGCCAGCAGATTTGCTGTCTGGAAAAGTCTTGCTCTCTGCTTCCAAGATGGTGCGTTGGTGGTGTGTCCTCTTGTGGCAGAAGACATGGAAGGGGAAAGAGGGCAAAAGGCATTAGGGCACTCCTTTCAACCTCTTTTGTAAGAGCATCGATCTCATTCATGAGGGTGGATCCCCCAAGGTCGAATCACCTCCCAAGAGGCCCACATCTCAATAACATCACCTTGGAGTGATGTTATTATATCTTGCAGCCTCTGGCTGCAAGAGTCTGAACCTCCCTAAAGTGCTCCTGGGGATAATATCACTATTGTAAAACCTAAGATCAGTTCTTGACATATTTTGCAAACCCTGCACTCAGTGGATCAGCTGACACCACCCAGACTGGTAATCTGGCTCAGTTTGGCCATCTCACCCAGGAACAGAAGACAGCGAGAAAACCTCACTTCGACCCCCTGTGATTCCATTGTCATTATAACCTATCGGCACTTTCCACTTCTCAAGCTTCTACCCACTAAATTATCTTTAAAAACTCCTATCACCAAATGCTCAGAGAGACTTATTTGAGTAATAATAAAACTCTGGTCTCCCGTGCAGGTGGCTCTGCATGAATTACTCTTTCTCCATGGCAATTCCCCTTTCTTCATAAATTGTCTTTGTCTAGACAGCAGGCAAGGTGAACCCGTTGGGTGGTTACACATCATAAAGGTCTCAAGAAGTGGTCAGGATTTTTGTATTTGAGTGAAATGACTTAGAAATCAATATAATTAAGTCATACTGAGCTATGTACTTACCCAATTTCAAAAATTCAGAACTATCTCCAAGGCTTTAGATTGGTGAATTTTGACTCTCTGCCATTGGTAGTGGCCATGATATAAATATATGTAGATATCCTATATAGAAAATTTAAGGATATGTTATACACTTAAGATTAATGCCAGATATCCTTGCAAAACTGAGTTTTAACTCTGCCTTCGCCATCCAACAGCACCGTGAAACAGGGCAAGTCATTACACCTCTCCAAAGTCCTATTTCTGATCACAAAGTGATGACAATGATAATTAGCTTACAGAACTGTTGCAAGGATTCAGAGAGATAAATAAAATGTGCACCTAATATGTAGTATGTTGTACATAATATTTAATACTACTTATTGACCATTTATTGTTATAGATATTGTATACATAAGCAAGTAATCTTTGTTTTATACACAAAATGTGATACAGAAAACATCTGCTAATACTTTAAGCCAATATGTAAGGGGGTGCTTTTTAAATATTGTGGTTTTACCTCTAGTTATTGAGTTTGTATGGAACAAAATAGCTTTCATCTTAAGCACAGGGGTGGGGATTGTTGTGCATTGATTTAGCCAACAAGAGGCACAAAGTAAGCAAGCCAGAGAACAGTGGTACAGAGATGGAGTGGTCAGAAACCGCTCTCATTCTAAGGGACTCATTTTTCTAATGTGATAATTGCTATTTATTTTATAGGCTTGCACATGAAATATCACCACTGAAACTGCTTCTAATTCTGCTTTTATTATTAACCTCACTTTTCAATTCTTTATCGACCTTGGGCAAGACTATTTTCCTCTTCATAGCATCAATAGAAAAGCTAGTTCAAGTTTGCTTTAAAAGGAATTAATCTCAAAGCTATTTCAACATTTTAAAAGGACCTCATATGAGAATGTTAATAGCTGCTATTAGGCTTAGAATCAGTCCTTCCCTAAGATGGAAACAAAAGTGCAGGTTTAGTGTCATTTGATCAGAGAAACTAATAGGATGGCTATAAAATGTTACTATAGAGCAGCTTGGTGCAGTAGAGAGATCCAATAGAGACCAGCATGCCCAGCTATTGCATTTTCTAGCTGTGCGAACTTAGATAAATGTCTAAACCTCTCTGTAACTTGGTTTCTTCATCTGCAAGATGTAACTACATTTTGCTTACTGTTTTATGTCAGTTTCCTGAACCTATTCTCTGAAACATATGCAAGGAAGGAAGGAAGGAAAGAAGGAAAGAAAGGAGGGAGGAAGGGAGGAAGGCAGGGAGAAAGAGAGGGAGCAAGAGAGGGAAGGAAAGATTAACAAAAGACAGAGAGACTGAGATGGAGAGAATGAAGAATGGCATATGTAGTGTGACAAGGATGCGTATTATGCAGAGACAGAAACAAAATATGTTAAATTAGGCTTTATTAGCAATATCCCGGACTCTTTATCACCACACTCTTGACTTGCATTCAAGTTTCATGTCTTGGGCTCCCTAACACGTGGCTTGTAAAGTTTTTCTGGAGACAAGCATAAAAGAATGAAAGAGAACATTGATTGAGTGCCTGCGATGTTCAAAGCAAGAAGTACAGTTAAATTTAACTATCACAACAATCTTATGAAGGGCCTTTTCAGTCTTCAGTGTTGCAAAGTGGAACTCAAGGTTAACAGAGTTGATGTGAAGTACCTTGGGTTACAGGATGGATAAAAGAGAAATACATGATTGTAACCCAGTTTGGCCTCTAAGGTTGCAAAGGAACTACTATAGGATTTTGTGCTGTATTTCTCAAGAGTCCAGAATATTAAAAAAATAATTCAACACATCATGACAATAGGTTATCTCAAAATCCCATAGTAATGTGTACTAGACAAGAGTGTAGAAATTGTTTTAAAGTGTCTTATGAAAGAAATGCTCTTCATGCTCACTCAGGCTTCTTTCCCATGAAGCCACTTGCAGAAAATTTATAGATCAAGTGACATTCTAGGCAATTAAGGACTCATACAGCCTAGGAATGATGCAATGGTTTTCAAAAATAATTTCCACTGTGGCAGAAATGCAAATTGATTGAAGTTACAATGTCACTCAAAAAGTTTGCTAGTCTTTTTAAGAATGACATTAAGCAGTGACAGACAATTGACGAGGACAGACACTTCAACGGAGGTTGATGGAGGGACGGTGATGCTTCAAGAAGCGAAAAAGTGATCCAGTGAGAAATATGCATAATGAGTGATTGTTTTCTTTCCATTCTTTTTCTTTCTGTATTTTTAAATATAGATGTCAATACATTCTTTTCTAATTTTTTAAAATTCAAAAACCTGATTTATATTTGTCTTTTAAGAACTCGAATAGTAAGTACTGGGTCTTGTATTTAAGCAAAAATTAAATGCACCTTAATTAAATAAAACAGAGTTTACAAAATAGAACATATGGTACCATCTGCAGAATAGTGCTTAGAATCTGGGGAAAATGTGGAGATGACTGCATTTTTTGCATCTACAACATGCTCAAAATAAGGAGCTTAGAGCTGTTTTTTCCTTGAAAGCTCTGAAGTTGGAAACTTTCTACTGGCTTCTCATTATAAAACCAAGTGAGCATGAATAATGTTGTGACCAGATAATACTAGAACCTGAGACCCAGGTAGAAAATTCTACTGGTAAATTGTATAGTCAAGAAACCTGGGGTGCAGATGGGCAAAGAGGGTTATCATCTTTCTTTTGTGAGTAAATGTCAGAACTCGGACTAGAACTCAAACTCTGTTCATTCTGCGCCACATCACTGCTACTCATTAAAGAGACTGCTTTCCACTAGAGATGCAAAGTTCCTCTGATCAGTTTCTGAGCTCCACTGTGGAGAAAGAGCAGGAGTTTAAATGAGTGTAATACATGTAACTCGATTGATTCCGTTGCGATACATTGAATCCACCTCACTTCAATATAGCTGATATTTGTTGTCCACTTGCTATGTGCCAATAACTTTTCTGGGATACGTAAAGGAAAATAAGTTAAACTCCTGCCTTTATCAGAGTTTCTTATCTAAACAATGCATGCTGTTGTTTTATAATTATGTCTTCTAGAACCTTGGCTGTTACAATTATCTTTAAAAAATGTACTATGACAAAAATAAAATGCTTAAAAGCCAGCAAATGTTCAGCAACAGGATTTCTGTTTTACATACTATAGCGAGCTGTACGTCAAGAGATGGTCAAATGAGACAAACAGTGTCTCCGTCACCTCTACATCTGATAATCTATGCTGAAGAGAGGATCCATAAGCCATGAACTTGTGAATCATACAAGATGATTAATTTTCCTTCCTCTCTTATGAAGACCTGGTGGGAAAATCAGGAGAAGTACCCTTCAAAAAAAGGGTGAACATCCTGCTCACCCTTCAAAAATGTTCAAGAAAATGTCAGTATTCCAGTGTAAAATAAGATCCAGGCAACAAATAGGTTTTTGAAATATTAGGTCTTGATATTCTATAGTGAAATTAATAAGGAAGTAAGGAAGTTCCATGGGAAAGCTTTCAAACTTTTACACCTTGGACATATATTTCCCTGATTAGTAAGAAAAGAGAGGTTGAAGGAATGTTAGTGTTCATGGAAGATTTTCTTTCCTTGCTATCTACTACCATTTTGATTGAGAGTATAAAGAAGATCTTTAGTCTTTAGGAAAATCACACAAGAAAAATTACACACTAATATGAGCTCCTATTTTGGCTACTTTCCCTCGCCTACCTCAAAACCTTCTGAGGGAGAGTACTTAATAAAAGTGGGCTTTGAAGTTAGGGGTCAGGGTTCCAATCTCAGGTTTCCTAGTTACCAGCTGTGTGACCCTGGGAAAGTCATTTCTGCGGATCCATTTCATTAGCAGACAAATAGTCGATAATGTTTCATAGAGTGCCCATATTTTTTGACTCATTAAAAAAGAAATAGTCTGAGAACAGTGCAAATGACTGAAATTAAGGCTATTTTAGAAAATTTAAAAAGATAATATACATATTATACATTGTCCTAATATTTGTGAACTTAGTAATCATATAGTTATTTATAAAAATATGAACAGTCTGTCATTAGTAAAGAAACAGAAATCGTAAAGCACTTTGCCCAAGATCAGAGTTAAAAGCATAATTTCCAGAGCAGGAGTCTAAATCTTGGCCCCGTCATTTGCAAACCATATGGCCTTGGACGAGTTACCACATCTTAAAGGTCAGTATTTACATATATATAAAATATATAGATATATACAAAATTTGTTCATAGAAAATCTGAATTGTGTTACACCTACTTTATAAGGTTATTGTGAATGTTGAGAAAAAAATACAAATGCATTGAGCATAATGACTTGCACATAGTGATTGATAAGAGTTATTATTATTAATCTTTGCTCATATCCCAATGTATAGTAATCGGTGGTTTACCAGTGCTCATCAAGTTTGCTATCTCTTAGGAAAAGTATTATTATTATTATCGTTGTTTTCAATTTTTTTTAAAATTTTGGATTTGGGGAATACATATTCAGGTGTGTTACAGAGGTATATTGCATAATAGTGGGGTTTGGGGTTCTAGTGTACACATCACCCAAATAGTGACCATTGTACCAATTAGGTAATCTGTCAACCTTCACCCTATTCCCATCCTTCCCATTTTGGAGCCTCCAGCATCTGTTGTTCCTATCTTTATATCCGTGTGTACCCACTAGCTCCCACTTAGAAGTGAGAACAAGAGTATTTGATTTTATTTCTGTGTTACTTCACTTGAACTTTGCCCCCCACAACCCTTAACAGTGTCCCTAGCAAACAGTAAGATCTAATAAGTATTTGTTTAATGATTAAACAATGAGTTGTCAGCAAAAGGAACAACATTTAACCTAGTTTTTCTCTCACCAGTAAGTTTACAATTAGTTTGCATTACTATATTTAGAATGCCTGCATATTGAGAGCAGAACACTAGCTTTATGCCCTTGAGTGAATCATTTTTTCTTCAACCTTCTTAATTTACTGAAGCAAATGAATGGATTGGATAAACACAAGAATTTTTTGAGAAACCTCTGTTGAAAACGCAATTATAAATTATTGGGCTTTTAATTTTGTTTAAGTGTTCAGATTTTGAATGTTAAACTTATTTGTGAAAATCATTCTCTCTTAAGACCTTTTAAATATAGTACCATTTTGCATGGATGAATTTCACAGTTTCATCACAAGTGAAAAATGATATAATCCATTTATATATACAATCAAGTTTTAGTCCAATAGCTTTTACCAGAATTGTGAAAATTCATTGAATTCACTTTTCTTTAAATTGCAGCTTATCTCCCCAACATTGTCCTGACAAAAATAAAGACTCACTTTAGGTGCAAAAGAAAATTATTAATAGCCATTCTGTAGTATGTTATTTAAATTGGTATACAACGATGTATTTTTGTCAAGTTTCAACAAATAACAGAGCCCAGTTAGTGTGACCAATGTGAGTTGTCTGCCTGGGACTTCTCTGGTTTTAGTATTAAAATTCTTAAATTCAGAAAAACTCCTCAGCCCTGGGCAAATCATAGTAGCTGGTAACCCTAAATGAAATGAAAGAAAATGGGAGTATAGAACAGTGATTTTTAATTCGGGGTGTTTTGTCCCCAGGTGGACACTTAACGATACCTAGAGGCATTGTTGGTTGTCATGACTTTGGAGGAGTGGCTGCTACTGCCATCTGTGAGGCAGAGGCCAGGGATGGTGCTAGACATCTTACAAGGCACAGAACAGGGTCCACAACAAAGAACTATCCGATCCAAAACGTTAGCAGTGCCACTCTTAAGAAACCTTGGTGGGAGCGTTTAAAACGCTTCTTTGGTGCTCTAGAAGGTTTTTGCTTCCTTGGTTGAAGTTTAATTCTATCCATTTTTCTTGTCTTCTTTTTTTTTTAAAGACAGAGTCTCACCTGGGTGCCAGGCTGGAGTGCAGTGGCACAATCTGGGCTCACTGCAGCCTCTGCCTCCCAGGTTCAAGCGATTCTCATGCCTCAACCCCATTCTCATGCCCCAAAGAGATGGGGTTTCACTGCGTTGGCCAGGATGGTCTCAATCTCTTGACCTCACAATCCACCCGCCTTGGCCTCCCAAAGTGCTGGTATTACTGCACCCAGCTCATTTATTTTTCTTTTTAAAATATTTGAAGGTTTAAGATGGGCATTCTTATTTCTGGAAAAACCCTCACGTTTTGGCTTCATTATAAATGAAATGAATGTTATTGTTTTAGGTATGAATCACCTTGTTTTCTTTCCTTTTCTTTTTATCCTCCAGCATTGTGCCATTAAACCAGCAACCCCTATTTTCCCACTATAGTAATTTCAGGAAACTGATGTTTTAACATCTTGCATTCAGGATATGACCCTCTGTAATCAACTGCTTTCACCCTGATAAAGATTGCATTGGTTCTAACCTTGTTCTAAACCTTGGTCTTCCCTTGTTCCTAAAACCTTGGGTCTTCACTGTTCCTGCTTGAGGTCTCTCTGGGATCCGTCACTGATTCGGAAGTACATGTTCTCACATTTGAAATTCATTGTTCTACATGCATTCTGATTTCACTCAGTCTTTGGCTCTGATTTTCCAGATATAGGCAGAGTATGGTAGATACTGTGTTGCTCTGCCCAAATTCCTCTCCAGGGTCCAAGGCTCCTTGCCCCATCTTCTGGCAATACTGGCTGTCAGTAGCTCACAGCCTTGTACTTCATTGGGAATTTTTTCAGCCACGGGTGATGCTTGGCTGATACAGAGGTGCACAGGTCCAGCACTTTGACTCGATGTTGGATGACTCTAAAGGGCCAGTCCCACTTCAGAATCCTGTAGGATTTTCTGAGGCCTCTACTGTAACTTTATTTTAGGTCAGCGTTTCTCTCTGCCCAATTCTGCTGCCTTCATTTTCTTAAAGGTGCAATCCCTGAAGCACTCCCCAATTAACCCTCTGCATGCAACTCTTCATCACACAGTGTTTTTCCAGAAAACATATTCTGCATTGCTCAGTGATCCAGCCCCAGGTTCACAAAATCCCTTCTTATAAAGTCCTTTGTGTTTGGGTCCTAACATTGCTTATTCTTGCCCCATTGTTAAGAAGAGTACATCTCTACTAACATCTCTGCATAGTATATTCGGCATGAAAAGTAAGACAAAACACCTGAAAGTCTTACATAAAATTGAGTCTGTCTTACCACAAACTCCATTAAATCACTGAATAGTAAAGTTTAGGGTATCAGTCACATAGAACTGCATTTATATTCATCCAAAACAGCAACTACAACAAAACCCAGAATGGAATGTCACATCTATCTCTGTTAGCACATCTGTCAAACTAGATTTCCATGCAGTTTTTTAAAAAGCTAATAGGAAACATCAGCAAATCGGCATCAGAAAACGCTTAGTGCTATTTAGACATGGCTCCTCCTATATGATTAAATTCTATCTCCTTCCTAAATTAAAGATTAACAATCAATATTTTTATTGAAGAAAAAAACATTTATTAAAGTTTTAGCCACAATGACTTAAAATATTTTTAATATTCTTGTAGGTGATTGGTCCTTAATGTTCTTACAGTGTCTCTCCATTTCACCCGCCTCCACATTTTCCCACTTTTTTACATTCATCCAAGCACCTACCTCTGCCGTGAATCACAGAGCCCTTCTTGACTTTCAATCTTCTGATTCTTGGGGCACAAACCTGATTTCTGCCAGGCGCATATGAACAGCTCTGTCCTTCCATCAATCATCTGTAAGACTTGATGACTAGGCAGGAGTAACTAACTTCTTGATTTTTTTTTATCTTATTTTAAGGTGTCAAAAGTGGAATTAATGGGCCACAGAAAGGTGCTATTAAAAAAAAAAAAAAGAAGAAGATATAGGAAATGAAGTTTATGATCCAGAGACTGGGAGTTTGCTCTCGATGCACCATGTAAAAATATATTGGTCAAAATGACCTAAATACACGTGGAGAAAGAGACTTCTGGAAGTCGATATTATGTATTACACATAAATAGCATGTGCCTATTTCCCCTTTTCAAAAGTCCTCAAAGGTCACAGCAAGAAGATAATAAATTCCATTTCAAACAGAGAAACTCTATGTTAATATTCTGGCAAGAAGATAATAAATTCCATTTCAAACAGAGGAAACTCTATGTTAATATTCTGGTCAAGTCATGGAAAAAATGTTGTATGTATCTGATCTAATTCATCAAAAGACCCCTTCAAACGTACTCCCCAGAACTGGGCATGATTATCCAGAAAATTCTTTAAAAATAATTATTTTCCAAGATTTAAGCAGTGTACTTCCCTTAAAACATGACAGGGTTGGACAGTAGACTATTGCTCTTCTTTTTTGTTTTGAGACAGAGTCTCACTTTGTCACCCAGGCTGGAGTTCAGTGGTATAATCTCGACTCACTACAACCTTTGCTTCCCGGGTTCAAGAGATTTTCCTGCCTCAGCCTCCCGAGTAGCTGGGACTACAGGTGCGCACCACGCCCCACTAATTTTTGTATTTTTAGTAGAAATGGGGTTTCACCATATTGGCCAGGCTGGTCTCAAACTCCTGACTTTGTGATCCACCTAACTCAGCCTCCCAAAGTGCTGGGATTACAGGCATGAGCCATCACGACCTGCCCACTATTGCTATTCTACTTGGCACTGAGATAAATATCTTATTTCTCTAAGTTAATTTGAGAAAGAAGATGGCCTTTGGTTAAAAATGTTAGAGCCCTTACTAGCCAAAGTTTCAGAGCTTTATCTGGGCTTTTTACACCAAAAGGAAGAGCAACTAAATAGTGCTGTGTATGCTTCAGCTTTGCATGTGTTTTCAATTCTCTGCAGACCCAAGGTATGCATAATAAGGGTGACATAAAGTAGAAACTATGTTGTGGTGGGTTATGCAATTGTGGACCAGTTAGGACTTTTTGCAGTTAGGACTTTCTCTTCTTTCAGGGGTTTAGCATGTTGTTTAATATGTATTTTTTTCAGACATGTGCTGGCATATATGAGACTGAGTATGTGTATGAGTGGGTATGTGTGTGATTCATGCAAACACACTGCTCGTTGGAAAGATGGAGACTTACAGTATTCACATCCATCGTGCAGTTTTCTAAGGAGGATACGTTGCTAAAATTCAAAATGAATTGTCCCGAAGAGGAATCCCTTTGTGTTTTCAGTTTGTTTTTGGTTTTGCTTTCTTTTGATTTAGAACTAAATTAATCCCACATTAGGGAGAAGCATTATAACGAAGAAGTACTTGAGACAAGACCTAATCCTGAGGATAATATGTAGAACTTTCTATGAAGTCAGTGAATAGAGCTAGGAATGTTAAATATCCCATAATTAACTAATTCAATTAGTGTATATTTAATTCCAGAACATTTAGGAACTGATGTAGCCACATTGAAGATTATAAAAATGAATAAATCAAACTAAATCCCTGGTCCCTGTCTCTTTCCTTAGGGCAACAGGTATACATTGCACTGAGAAAGAGAAATGCATTATTTCTATACAGTATATATCATCAGTTTGTTCTGTTTTAAATGTGCATTTATTTATTAACATTTGATGGTGGTTTGAACATATTTGATTTTTTTAAGGATCATCTTTGCTGTCAGGTAGAGAATTGACAGTAGGAAAGCGATAGAAAAAGTAGAAAGAACAAGAGAAATGCTGTTACCACTATCTAGGTGAAAGATCATAGTAATATGAATTAGGTTTTTGGGAATGAGTGTGTTGTTCAGTGGCGGTGTAGAAAATATTTTTGGAAGTTAATTCTTGCAGGTCTTACACACTAAGCGTTCACTGAATTCTAAAACACCAGGTAGATTTTTGAACAAAACAAAAAGGTAGGCAATAAAACCAATCGTGGCTCTTCCCAACACTCAATTCTCTGCTCAACTCTGGGCAGAAGATAGAGGATTCTATCATTGTCACAGTTCTAGCAATGCTAAAATGTTACTTACAGTGACAAGCATCACAAGATCACAGCGGGGAGGGGGCATAGTGTTGAAGAGCATCCACAGAGCAGGTGAATCTGGAGGCTCCCAAGATAAACCCTCCTCTTCCTGAACAGATTCTAAAGGGAGGTGACTTTGGAAATGTGGGGATGACAAGGAGACTGATTCCTAAGAATGTGTTCCTATAAATGGTCTAGGAAAAGAAAATAGACTCCCATCATCAGGAGCAGCTCATGTTCTGCCTTGTTCATTGTGCATTTTTCATGTCTTTGTATCACATCTGATGCACTGATGAGAATACTTCAACACCTTCTATAGGCAACCAGGCAGAAGTGAAGAGCTGTCTTGTGACATGGAGCATGAAACAGAGCTCATTAAAACACAGACAAACTTAGTAACTCAATTGCCCACTTTTTGGAAACTAGGGAAGGATATAGACATAAAGATCAAGGCATATCTTGGTATTTAGAGCTAAGATAACATCATCACGAAAAATAGACTTCATGTCATCAGAATTGAGGGACATGCTCCCACAACCAGCTTTTCTCCATATTGCTTGTTCTTCAACTTTGTATTATATAACAAGGTAACATTTTTATGAACAAGTTGAGTGTTTGTGATCAGCTTTCCTATGAAATTAGTTTTGTCCCAAATGCCTGTTATTCCAGTTGTTAAATTACTTCACGTCATGCTCCAAGGCTTATATAGTATACAACAATCAAATGAGAACAGCACTTTGCATAGCATTAAATGCCAAATATTCTCTGACACTCCAGTAAGTGAATGACAGCCAGAAAAAAAAAAAAAAAAAGAAAAAAAAAAAAGAATATGTGTTTGCTGAGGTTCCTTGCTGTCCTGATTGCCAAGTGAGCCCAGCTTGGGAGATATTGGCTTGCCAAGTGTCAGAACTGTGTTGATATTGTTATTATTCTCTGTGAATGAAGTATATAATGCCATTTCCTCTAAAGGTATTATTGATAGCAAGGATTACCATTACAATTTGTATAATTATTGCAGCACCAATAACTATGTCCCCTTCATCAAATATTTATATAACTATGCTAGCTCTTTCAACAATGCTGATTATAGAGGTGTTTGATAGACAGTTACATAGGATCCTTGCTATTCAGCTGAATTTTTAATTCAGCTGTAGTTTTGCTAGGCACGCAAGAGTGAGAAAAACTAGGGCACTTGATAAGATTTTACTTACAGGTCGATGAGGATGAACCAGAGTGTGTTTACCTGGATGAGAAAGCATCTTGCTCCTTTGGTCAGCTAAATTTCCTACTTTCTCTCTAGTGGGATTGCTTCTGCCCTGCTGGCATCAAGTACATTCCAGATTAGAAAGATAGGACTTTCTGGCAAAGTGAAAAGGAAAATAAAAGTGCAGACATTAAAAAACTATATAGTTGTATGGATGGCCCACTTGAAATACTTTTCTCCCTCTGAGATCACAAAAGACATATAAACGTAAGACATAGCTTGGAACTTTGGAGCTTAATCTCCTAGCCACCTTGGACCACGGGAATTAAACCCTGACTCACTGCTGTTCATAGATTTGGTATTCTGGGATTTTGTTGGTTGAGAGGGGAGGTGAAGATTGTCAGAAGAAGGTATATGTGGGGCAGGGTGAAGTGTAATAACATGGATGTTTGAGATTAGGTAAAATAGAAATGAAAGAAATCAAGCTGGAAAAAAATTTCCAGTTGTCCTATGTTCAGTAGAATAGCCACATTATTACCACATAGCATAAAGTGAATGTCTGATGCAAGGCTCCCTTTAGGAAAGTAATGTTTAAAAACCTACAAGTATTTACTTAAGAAAGGGCAACAGGGTTACATGCATTCTTAGCGTTAAATTAAAACAGTGTCTGGTATGATATTAAAAAGTCCCCTACCACTATTGTACCATGAAGGCAATGGCCATTAGCCTTCATTAGAAAATCAGATTCCGAGCTAACCTTGCTTTCTGTCTGATTATAAAGACTGTGATACCATCCATGCCACTTAATCTGGACCCTGGTAATAAGTACATCTTAATTAAGATGGCCTGCTGGGAACCAATTTAATGCAATATATGTAATAGGATTTCAATTCTGCTTTGGCATCTTCGTGCAATATAATAGGGGTGGCTGGAGAAGCTTTATGTCACTAATTTCACAAACTGAATACAATTTCAGTATCTCAGCATGAGTATTTTGAAAGCTCAGAGGAGAAAAAAATGAAACCACATCAACTATTTTAGATTGGTGTAAAGAGAACAGCTTTTAAATGCCTTTTCATCAGTATCTCATTTTTAGAAGCTATGTTTAAGTGCACTGATGATAGTGTCATTTGATCTCTTCTTTTTGTGTAGAGACTTTATAGGCTGTTCAATATTTCTTGCATTTTTTAATAAAAGTGTTTTCCCCAAAATTCCTTTTTTGATACATTTTAAGGAGAAAGAAGATCCATATATTTAAGGAGAAAGAAGATCCATATATTGGATAGTATATATTGGATCCATATATTGCTATAGTGATTTGAAGAACAATGAAGTAGATAATGAGGAAGAAATTTAAAAAAATTAGTGTGCTGTGTATTTATTTCTAATGCAGTATGCTTTGATTTTTATGACAATTAAGTAATTTAGTTTGTCCAAAACTCTTGCAATCATCTGCTTATTTATCTATCCATCCATTCATTTATTCATTCATCCATTTGTCTATCATCAATTAATTCCATTACTCAGTCATTTATTTATTATACAAATTTTATTGAGCATCTATAAACTTCGTAGCATCTTATGTGAATAAGTTAATGTCTCAGGATACCAGACTCCCTACAGGCTATGAACATTGCAAAACCCAACTAGATTAGCAATGACAACAGATGTGAAGAGCATCAGCATGTGGGGCAGGGTGGCAGGGGTTGCCAGAGGAGCTTACCCATGATCCAAGATGTGGACTTGGATGACTAATTATCATAAATGGTTAGGAAGTGACTTCAGTCAATGGGGAGAGACTATAACATTATTGCAATTTAGAATTTTATGTAAAACACATTTGAAGTTTTCTTTCCTCAAGTCAGTTTTATTCCAGACTGTTATATTTTCCAAGTGATGGAATTTTGTCTGCACAATAAAATATTCCTAAAAGATTTTATTCTTGTTAATTTTTCTAACACCCTGAGACATCTATCTTATCTATCTATTTTTCTATCTATCCATCTATCTATCATCTATCTATTTAGTCTATCTATCTTTCTATCCAGAGAGCTTTCTGCTCTGCTTTTTATTCTTGCTTTTTTTTTTTTTAAATTCATTTGGATCCCAAGCATTTTGCATATTATCTGCTTTTTAGGGGGGAAGGTGGAGAAGGATGGCAGGTTTCTTTTATATAACTCACTGAACTGTGATCCTCACATGAGTGAAGGCCTGCTGTACAAACTGAGAGTTTAACTCCCCAGAGGTTTACATATTGATGAGCTTTAAGGAATAAAAAATAGGGGCCTTGAATGTGTAACCTCCATTCATTTCATTTTCTTTGGCAGCTATTGCAAGAAAACTCATAGCAGTGAACTGTAACAAATGGAAGACTTGATTTCAATTGCAACACATTCTTGGGATTCATGATAGGTGAGTTAAATGGCTATGCTTAATTTAATTAACTATTTCACAATCAATGGCATTTATCTTGCTAACAACATTTAACAGAATATCTACCAATTTTTATCATATCTCTAAAACAATTATATACTTTAAAGTGAGCAAGTTAATTTTTATTTTCTTTACCTTAAACTCTAAAATTTTATGTTTTTTAGGTCAATTAGAAAATAGTTTTTTGACAAATATATCTAATTTTGTTCTAACTTCTATTAATGCAGATTATCATTCATAAACCACATTTAAAAACTTACATTTTGCAAACAACTGTGGAAGAAAGAGATTAAAATTTGCCAAATGGAACTTCTTTCAAACTCATCACCATGACCATAGGGATTACAAAACTATAAATAATAATCATACATACTTATATAGTATTTGAAACTTTATAAATCATTTAATGTATGTTTTGTCTGTTCATCCCAATGACTCATCCCTGAGGGCACATGATAACTTTCTTTTACATACGAATAACTTGCAATTCAGAAAAGTTAGCATTGAAGAAATCACTTAAACAGTTCAAACATGAATAAGTGAAATTTTGTACTTGGGCTTTTCTTTCCAAGTGTATGTGACTTCATGTGTCTCAAGTTGTAAGAATTAAAGAAAGAGGAAGGAAATGTGAAAAGTGGCTTGCCAGTCAAGACAGGTTTATTTTAGAGAAAACAAACCTGAGTGGAGCTTCTGGATGAGTTAGGTTAGGGGCACACTCTCTTACGGACTAAGAGTTTTTAAAGATTCAGGGTGAGAGAGTTTATCAGAGGCTTGGACTGCGTCTGTGTCTCTTTGTTGTCTTATCTGGGGAGGAGAGTTGTAGGTCTGTTCCCATACACCTTTCTGCAGCTTCAGTCATACTCTCCAAGGCTGCTTTTAGCTTCCCTATCTTAGAGCAACTGAAAGAAAAGGAATGTGCTTATTTAGGCCCACTGTTTTACTGGGGCCCATTGTATGAGGGTGAAGTTTGGCAGTTACCCAAGAGACTCTCCCCCCACCTCCCTCTGTGCCTGAGCTGTCTTATTTGCATTTTAATATCTACTCTTTTCTAACTCTTTTTTGAGACACAGTCTCACTCTGTCAGCCAGGTTTGGGTGCAGTGGCACGATCTCAGCTCACGGCAACCTCTGCCTCCTTGGTTCAAGTGATTCTCCTGTCTCAGCCTTCCGAGTAGCTGGGATTACAGGTGCCTATCACCACACCTGGCAATTTTTTGTATTTTTAGTAGAGATGAGATTTCACCATGTTGGCCAGTCTGGTCTCGAACTCCTTATCTCAGGTGACCTGCCCAACTGGGCCTCCCAAACTGCTGAGATTACAGGTGTAAGCCACCATGCCCATCCTACTATCGGCTCTTTTTGGCTGCTTGTAGTCAAAAGAGAAGTAATTTCCTTAGAATGCACAAGGCTAAAAAGGGAGCTGAAACTAATGGTGGCAGTGTTTGTCCAAGATGACCGTGCTCCTGCTCTATCACAAGTGACACAGCAAAATCTCATATGTTTGTACATACATTTGTGAAATTTTAACAAATGCCATTTGTTAAAGTCTTTAGTGTCTCCATATATAGACCTTCTCTAAAACATGACAGATAACAAAAATTAAAACACTCACATTCTTTGGCTTAGAATGTTATACTTTACTGCTAGTTGTTAGAGCCATCCTGTAGCTACTGTTATTATCTCCATTGAACTGATGAAAGGTTGGAAAGATTTAGTGACTTTCCCACGGTGATCTAGCCTCGGAGCTTGTGCGCAGTCCTAATTAGTGAGAGTCTTATGCACATACATCTTCCAGTGTTGTTCATGTCCATAAAGCACTGGCTTATATTGCTTCATATATGCCATCTCTTGGTTCTAAATTTTCTCCTAAATCAGAAAGTCATGTACGATTGCCTCTTGATCTTGCCTGAAAGATTGCTTTTCTGTCATTCTCTGCACAAAAACATAAAGGCTGTTTGTAGAAACCTCAAGTTTTCAAGAAAGTTCTGTTTGCATTTATACCTGAACTATTGAGTTTACTAAATAGTTCTTAAGTTGTATATCTGTCTTTGTAAATGACTGCTGGCTGCCTGGATGACAGCAACAAGAGCAACACTTTTTCCAATTAGCTCAAGGATAAAATGGGTTAATTGGAAAGAATAGGGAGTTCCTTCCCAGCTGGAACTCACAGATTTGAAAAATCAATCATATTCTCTCTCTCTTCCTAGTCTCTTGTAGTCTCTTACATATCCTTTCAGCTTTCAGGGACTCTGGCTTTTTTTACCTGAGTGTGAATGACACAGTTGCTCCATTCTGGCTTTTCTTTCTCAGGTAACAGCATCACCGAATTGATTTTTCTTTTAATTCAAATTATTGAGAGAGTGTACATTGATTTCTGGATCTTCTGTTCTATTCCATTGATTGATGTGCTTATCCCTCTACCAATTCCCCAGTCTTGACTAATAATACATGTAATAATTTTTAAAATTGAGTAGGCTTATTTCCTCTCAAAGTATTTTTATTTTTCAAAATTGTTTGATATATTCTAGATTCTTTGCCTTTCCATATAAATTTTAGAATAATCTTGTTCATACCCACAACAAAATTTGCTAGAATTCTGATTTAAATTTTGTTAAATCTGTATATCAATTTTGAGGGAATTGACAGCTTTACTATGTTGTTTCTTCCAAGTGATGAAGAAGCAACAAATAACAAATAGTATGTCTCTTTACTTATTTAAATCTTTACTTATTTAGATCTTCTTTGACTTCTTCCATCAATATTGTGCAGTTTTCACTAAAAATAGTGAAATACAAAATGTATTAACATGCTTCCCAAGGACCATCTTTCTATTCCTGGAATAACTCTCAGTTTGTCAGAATAAAAACTATTAAGTGAATACATATTTTTCTGTTAGACTTGTCTATGCACTAGTCTTCTTGGTCCCATCAGCTATGACTAATGCACATAGAGGCAGTGTGAAGAGTATTTGGTGGTCAATTGGGCATCTTAGGACCACTCCTATAGTAGCTGTTGTATTTTGCTGACCATTTCAAAGCAGAATGAATGAGACCAGTATCCCTCCAAAAAGTTGTTTGCAAGCTGTCTCAGTTTATGAGGTATACATTATATGAAAAAAAGTAGCTAGAATCTCATACAAGTGTTAACTTTCAGAATAGCAAATGAGATCATCGTCTCTCCTGGTACTTCATAAGTTTTAGAAACCTTGGCCTTTTCTTCCCAAGTTGACAAACTATTACAATATTTTAGGGAGCTAGAAAGTTGTAGGAGTTTTCTGGGAACTGATGCTCGTTGAGTCAATCTTGAAATTTCAAAATATTCTACAAAAGTTTCTTTAGTAATCATTCTAAATGAGAAAGATTGAGCTATTCAGATCAAATATTAGTCAGCTTATCAGTAAAAATAAGTTCATAGCGAGGCATGAACAATGCATGATATCGCTGCTGCCACACTATTTCAGATCTTAAGTAGCAGATGATTTGCTTGAATGCTTATTACTCAGCAATTTTTGGTTAAAGAGAAATCATAAATTCTAAAATTTCTGGACTTCTGTGGATGGAAATGCCTTCCACTTTCCAGGCTTCTCACTCGCTAATAACCTTTCTTAATAAATGTCTATTTCCCTCCACCAAGTATTTCCATGATAAAGTTTGATTCAATTTTATATATTCACCTTTTGAAAATGACAAGAGGGCTTGTTGAAGAGGTCCTTTCCTGGGAGAAGGGAGTGTAGTTGCTCATGAATTAAAAGGAATCAAGGGGAAATGCTGCTGATAGAAATGAGTTCAGTTAACGGATGCATATAACCTATGTTGACTCGAGACAATTGGACAGAAGCCCTAAGCTTTTAGGCTGAGGTAGGAAAAACAGAAGAGAGCACCATTATGGCTAAGATTTTGTCCTGAGGAGATTTAAATTCCTCAGTACACTGGATAGCTCTATCTGTGAGAATTTCATGACAGGTGGATATAACCAGTAGAGGAACAACTAAATTTGTATTTCAGTATTTGATTAAATAAATGCAGATAAAGTTACTTCCTGCCCTAAAATTACAACTATTGTGTTCCAGTTTTTTGTTTATTTGTTTTTGTTACAGATTAGGAAACTGGTGCTCAAAGAGATTGAATGGTTTGTCTAAAATCCCAGAATTAAATAGTTTGAAACTACAACTGAGTTTTATTAATTCTCTTCCCAGTGCTTTTTCTTTTAGGTACATCCCTCAAAAATTAAAAAGAAAGTTTAAACAAAGAGAAATCAAACTTCCACTTTGGAAAAAATACAAAAGGCAGTTCATAGACAATAATCTAAACGTAGCCAATTGAGAGTCTATTGAAAATTTAATCACTCAAGGCTCAAAACAGTTTACATAATGTTTTTTATTACATTACCCAATGTGTCAATATTCAATTATTTCAAAATTGATAGTGGAAAGAAAAATTTTCATTTTTGCCCCTCTTTTTTTTTTATTCCTTCTGTAACAATAAGGCATTGATATTATCATGATAAAAAAAAATGGTTGGAACAGGCTGTATTACTCATTTTCTTACAGTCAACATGAGACTTGAAATTTCTCTACCCCAGCATTACTTTGGGAAAGAGGAAAATCATGCCTCTGTGATGATAATTTAGCCAATCATCAAAACTTTAGCCAGAATTGATAGGGATGGGTTGGGGGGAGAGTGAGTGAGAGTTTGACATGTGAAAGTGAGAGCCTGCAGGTAGGTATTCTGTAACAATATGAGGGTACTATCCAAAATCTGCTTGAATAAAGGGCATTTTTTATTGGTTTTACCATAGAGTCAACTCATATTGCTTTTTGATTCCAGAGATACCATAGAATTCATGTATTGAAAAGTAATTCCAAGTTTCTACTTATAAGAAACTTATGGATTATAAAGAATTGAATAAAAAAGGAAACAAGACTGTTTCAAGGGGCACAGAAATTCTTTTTGTCTGGCCCCAAGCTATCTTTCTGTCTTGATCTTCCATAAGCCCCACCTCAATTTCTCCTGTTCCCATATATATCATTATTTCTTTCTAATGAAATTTTAGCCAGCTGCATATCAACACCTTTTGAAATATATATCAAAATTTTTGCTATACATTTTGCTTTTGCTGCCTCTCTCTTTGAATAATTTCCCTGACTCTGAAATACCCCTAACTCTATGCTTCTAAATCCCTGCAATTCTTTGGTGTGGTCTCTTTGTTTTGGAAAGAGATCAACTTGAGCCAACTTGCCTCTCCTATTAAGTTTGCCATGACTAGTTCTCATCTCTTCTGATGCTTTGTTTTCTCTGTATACACATGTACAGTCTCATCTTTATTTTTTATCAATTTTACTTTTGAAATATTTGTGTTTTTATGTATTATTTGTTGGCACCCTGAACTCCCCTTCTTATGCCAGATTGTGGTTTTTGCTTATCAGCTGATTAGCTCACATTTCATTTTCTCACATATTGTCTCTACCTGCTGGCAGCATCTACAATAGCCTTGCCAATTTGTGCAACTGCTTGAATTTTTATTGCTCTTTCTTGCATTGCTTTACAAAAACAGTGTACAACAGGGAGAAGTACCTATAGCAGTGATAAATAGAATGTTACAAAAGTGCAGTGACATTAAAAACATGATAGAAACCCTTAAAAGGCATATCAAAAGCAGTACATGTTGAGGTTTAGTTGGACACTCATTCAACCTGTGCCAGCCATCAACATGCTTGATTGTGAAGCAAACGAACAAAATGAAACCAATGATAAATTTAAAAGCTAGTATCATGTTGCTGAAAATTGCATTTAAAACAAAAAGTAAAATCAGCGGGCATATATTATGTTTTAGTTCTCTATAAATAGAATTACCATAATAATTTGTAAGTCTAATATGTCCAATTTGCATTTTTGAATTTTGGGTGCATTTTTAGGAAAGTATTATTTACAAAGTGGGCAACTTTCTGCATTACTTTGCTGAATTAATTATCATCATCCCGGCTTCTCCTTGCCAGATTTTCTTACACTGCTAGTCTTTGGGATATAGAAAAAAAAAGATAGTATTCTTCTTCTTCTACCTTTTCTTTTTTATGTTAAAATTAAGGCCCGGAAGTTAACATATCTTTTCTATCATCACATAAAGAAAACACAGTAGAATTTAAATTAAAAGTCAAGCTTTTGCTTATAGATCTAAGGTGGTTTTATTCACTTCTTTATCATGTGAATCTAGTTAATACAATCCACCATCTATGTGGACACCTTTCCATAAGGTGCCAACCGAAGAAATATTTGTCCATGATTAAAAATGTTTAAAGAAAAATTATATAATCTTTGATTCTAAAAACGTATTCAGATTTTTCCCCTCTTCCCATAATACTTCCCCAACTGAAATGTTTCTTTTTCCTTACTACAAACATCAAAAATGTTACTAAATTCAACTCACAGAGTTCTTGACTCTCTTCCTTCCCTCTCTGGGTTGGCACATTTTATGCGTATTACTTTAGTGGCTATATTTATTTCGACTTTCTTGCTCCCATATATACATCAATATCTGAATTCTATAGAATCACAAAAAACAAAGTAGTTAGTATATGATGGAAGGACCATTCTTCCTTGACATGGGGAAAGGAGATAGTGGAAACACTTATAAATCATCTTTAAATATCATCTGCAAATATTGGGACTTTCACTAAGGAGTCAGGACAATGGATAATGTGAGACATCTATCATATTTTCCCCAGCCAGGGAACACAATCCCTTTAGAATATGTTAGTAAACACAACATGAAACAACAAACATTTATCCTAAAGTGACCGCTTCATCTTGGCAATTCCTTGTTCTAGTGAGATCTAACACCTCTCGGAGGTTGTGGAATAACTAAAAGCTGAGAGGAGAAGCTTTCAGTGATTTTTAAGCATCTTCCCAGTGGGAAGCAATTGGATGCAGCAGTATTTTTTCTCCTTGCAAAACTGAATTAAATTTCAGTTAGTTGTGGCATGTTGAGCAGATATTTAACTTTATTATACATGATAATCTGCTTCATAAAGTGTGGATGCTAATATCAACTTCGTATTGCTAGTTAGGAGAGTAATTGATGTCTTGGAAGCACAGTACCTGGCTTAGAATGGGTTCTCAATAGCTCATGCATTTTATTTTTTCTTAAATCTCAAATGAACCCTGTATTTTCTACTTAGAATCTTCTCAACAAAGTTTTTCTGGGTAAAGAACAAGTAAAACATATTTTAAATAGCTAATGTGTCACTCAATAAATATAATATCTGCCAGTATGGAGACTATACTTAAGAAACTCAGGAAGTTGTTGTACATGATTTTGGTGGCAGGGAGATGACCATCAGACAAATTAACATAAATATATCCACGAACAAAACTACAGTAGCTAACAGAAGGATATCAGGGATGAAAAGAGACATATTTCAATAAAGGAAGCTGATATGGCTTGTCTCTTGAGTCCCCACCCAAATCTCATCCCAAATTGTAATCCCCAGGTGTCAAAGAAAGGATCTAGTGGGAGGTGATTGGATCATGGGACTTTTTCCTCCATGCTGTTCTTGTGATAGTGAGTGAGTTCTCACAAGATCTGACGCTTTGAAAGTGTTTGGCAGTTCACCCTTCACTTTCTTTCTTCTGCCACCTTGCAAAGAAGGTATTTGCTTCTCTTTTGCCTTAGACCACAACTGTAAGTTTCCTGAGGCTTTCCCAACCATGTGGAACTGCAAGCGAATTAAACCTCTTTCCATTATAAATTACCTAATCTCAGGCAGTTCTTTATAGCAGTGTGAAAACAGACTAATACAGAGGCCATGGTGAGGAAAGCAAGTCAATCACCAATAGAGCCCAGGTGCTAAGAGAAGGAACAATGTACTCCCAAGATATGGATTGTATTAGCAACCTTATAGATTTATTTGGGGCTTCTCAAACTACTGAGTAGAAGGCAGGATGTGAATAGACTGTACCTTATCAGTTACAGTTCAAAAATTCTGTGGGTTTGCTCAACTATAATTCTTTCAAAAGAACAGTGAGGTATCAACTCACTGTTCATTTGAAAATAAAATTGAAATGGATTAAATGACTTCATTTTTTATTCCAGTGAAATAATTCCATATTTTGATATAACCAGGGTCAGACCTAAGTAAAATGTATCCATCATTCTACTTCCACCCTCTCACTACCTTGCACCCTCTCACTACCTTGCACCAACACTGAAGCTCCTGTCTCACCTAATCACCTAAATTAGAAATGTGAAGTCTTACCAATCCTTCTCTTTTTCATTGGCCTGCATCTGACCAGGTATTCCTTAATCTTGCCTGTTCTTTCCATTCCATTGCCTTACCTTAGTTCATCATTTTCTACTGGACATTTTCAACTTTCTTTTGGGGAAGATGATCATTTTCCCTCTGATGCCTTTATCATTCTGAAGAGTAATCTTTCTGGATTCTAAATCAGACATACAACTCTTTGGCTTGAACCCCTTCCATGGCACCCCATAACCGTTTATAATCTAAAAGCCTTAGCTGTGATGACTGACTACCTTTCCAGAATAATATAAGGTCACTTGCTCCTTTTTCAGTCTCTTTCCAGCCATATTGGATTGTATTTCTTCTTTCAGTCATGATTTCCCAGGCTTTTCAATTTGTGTATGTGCTTTATCCCCCTCCAGAAATTCCCTATGCTCATCAGGTTAAACTGAAGAACATACACTCATTTATTTTTTCTAATTTTTTTCTTTAACTTTCACTTTAATTTCTGGGTTAAATGTGCAGGATGTGCAGGTTTGTTAAACAGGTAAACGTGTGTCATGGTGGTTTGTTGCACAGATCAACACATCACCTATGTATCAAGCCCAACATCCATTAGCTACTCTTCCAGATGCTCTCCCTCCCCCAACACTCCCCAGCAGGCCCCAGTATGTGCTGCTTCTCCAATGTTTCCATGTGTTTTCATTGTTCAGTTCTCACTTATAAGTGAAAACATGCAGTGTTTGCTTTGCTCTTCCTGGGTTAGTTTGCTGAGGATAACAACCTCCAGCCCCATCCACGTTCCTGCGAAGGATATGATAAAGACGGGGTGTCACTATGTCATTATGTTGCCCAGGCCTCAAGCAAACCTCCTACCTTGGCCTCTCAAAGCATTGGGAATACAGGCATGAGCCACTTACTGTGCCTATTGTCTTCTGTGAATTCTTGAATGTCATCCTCCAACACCACTTCTTCCTTACCCCCTCTCTCCAAAAGAAATAATCTCACCCTCTTTTAAACTACACAGCACAGTGATGACACATTCTGTCTCTGTAGATGGATAGGCTCAGTCCCTGACTGTTCTATCCACGTCGTGTCAGTCTAACCTTAGTTAACCCTCAGGAAAATGGGATGATGATAGTACATCTACCACATTAAGTTGTTGTGAGCATCAGATGAGATTATGTTTGTAAATATTAAGTTCAGTACGTGGCACAGATGATGTGCTTTATAGAGATTGCTCTTTTTTTTGTTGTTGTTGTTAGAGACAAGATCTCACTCTGCTGCTCAGGGTAGAGTTAAGCAGCATGATCACAGCTCACTGCATCCTGGACCTCCTGGGCTCAAGTGGCTCCTCCCACCTCCGCCTCTTGAGTAGCTGGGACTATAGGTGAGTACCACTATGCTCAGCTAATTTTTTATTTTGTTTGTAGAGATGAAGTCTTGCTATGTTGTCCAGGCTAGTCAATTCCTGATGTTAAGTGATATTACTGCCTTGGTCTTCCAAAGTCTGGGATTACAGGTGTGAGCCATGGCATCTGGACTAAAGGTTGCTCTTTTTAGTATTATTGCTAAACTGGGTAGATGACTGGGATTGATGTTGGTAAGTAGTAGATTGTAACATAATGACTTGTTTCCTGCTATTTTTTTCAAAAGATTACAAGTTCCTTTAGTGAAGGAACCGTATTTTATTTATTTCTTCATTTCTGTACCTCGTCACAGCACCTAGGGCACAAAGCTTTTCAAATGTCTGAGTAAATGTCTCTAAAATAATAGGGTTTTTTGCTTATAATGTTCTCATTTGCTGACAACATTAACATCCCTTGTGAAAAGAAATTTTAGGCAGTGGAGTTTTTGGGAATAACAACAGTGTTGTACTTCAAAAAGACATTTCTTGGATAGCCATTTAAGTGGAAATACCTCCAAAAACGAGTTTCTACACAGCAGGTTGTTAGATTAAACATGCAACACCATTGGTTGGAAGGCCCAGGCAGAAGCCAGTTTATTGCCTTCTCATTTTGGTAAAGTATACTGTCCTAACCATTACACAAAGGTACCTCCAAGTACAATAAAAGATGTTGTTACCTTGACAACATCTCCTAATAAAAGGAGAATGACTAGAGTAACTAACTTTTTTACTTTAAATCAAAGGCTTTGAAAAAGACCTCATGCTATCTAGAAGTAAATCAATACTACCTAACAGGGTTTTTGCAGGAAATAAAACTTTGAAATGAAGAACACTGGGTAACCTAACTCACATTAGAAATACTTCTTTGGTGTTTTATTTATGGAAGTTACTAAAAATGTTTATATTCTTTGACTCCATCTGAGTATGGTATTTACTGAAGAGTTTGGGTAGGACGATTAAGTGAGGAAATACATGTAATTTCATTTGGAAATACCTAATGTACTATGTGGCATATATCAGGAATCTATATGTGTTTCCACGTTTTCTTTTGTCTTCTCTCTTCACAGGATGGCTTATTGTCTTCTGAACACAATTTATTTTGTTAAACATTTATAAATATTAAACATTTATAGATATTTGATATTTTTACCTAAAATAAAATAATAAAAAATATGTAGATACTCACACAGGGAATTTCTCTATAGTTCCTTTTCTCAGGGAACTTGCGGTCTTATAAAGGAAATAACTTGTAAACAAGTCATTATCTTATGTCACTTATCAATATTTATCATACTGATCTATGATATTTGATAATCATAAAATTATAATCATTTATTAGGCATACTCATCTATAATAAATATTATTTATATATACCATGACTAATTGAATATATTTCTATATTTTATATACTATTTCCTACATTCATATAACTTAGGTTTATTATGTGGCTTATATATATATAATTACTAATTTGATGCATTTATGTATATATGGTTTTCTCTATATGTATAACTTACATACCTTTACCAATTATTTATATATATATATATTTATGCACATGTGTATATGTGTGTGTATCACACATAGTCATACACACACACAAACCACAAACACAGACACAGACACTGATGTTTAGGCTCACTGAAGTACTGTAGTAAATAATTTTCCCAAATTGTAAAATATTTCCACAGACCTAACCAGGTAACCAGTTTTTTTGTTTCCCTTTCATCATGCTAGTTTTAGGGTTCATCATTGTAATTTTTTTTTGTATTACATCTGTAGATTAAAAACTATGCCTATTTAACAAACAAAATTCTAATACAGTAAACTCATTATCATTGTCAAATATCAAATTACATTAAGTCTCAGCTAATCTTCCATGACCTTGCCTACTACACTATTAGTGATAGTAGAGAACACAGATATAGAATATTCATTTTAAAATGCAGATAACACATATTAATAAATAGTAGGGCAAACCACAGCCTTTCAGATGTCACCACTGAAATGCTTAAGGGTTATTAAATTCTCACAAAACCACAGGAGGTGAATTCCTTGCAGTAATGCCTCAGATATGGGGACCGTATTTAGCTAGCTACACATTTTCCAAACATGATTGCATTTTAATCATTCTTATTAAAGTGATTAGAACACAAATATTACTTAACAGATGACCTGAAAGATGAAAATGTGTCAATCAAAAGATCTGGATTTGCTTTAACATTCTGCATACTTTTGAAAGGGCAAGTCAGTAAGCATTTAGTCATGGGCTTTCTAATTTTTTGTTTGTTTATATGTTTGTTTTGAGACAGAGTTTCGCTCTTGTTTCCCAGGCTGGAGTGCAGTGGCAATATCTCATCTCACTGCAACCTTCCGCCTCCCAGATTCAAGCAATTTTCCTGTCTTAACCTCTGGAGTAGCTGGGGCCCACCATCAAGCCCTGCTGAGTTTTGTATTTTTAGTACAGACGGGGTTTCACCATGTTGGCCAGGCTGGTCTTACGCTCCTGAGGTCAGGTGATCCACTTGCCCCGACCTCTCAAAATGCTGGCATTAATGGCGTGAGCCACTGTGTCCGGCCTCCAATACACCAATAATCCTTTGAGGTAAGACTAATTATCACCATTTTACAGACTAGGAAAATGAAGATCCATTATAAAAACTGAGCAAAAAGTAACATGTTCTTCTTTTTTACAAAATTTATTTATTTATTATACTTTAAGTTCTGGGGTACATGTGCAGATGGTGCAGGTTTGTTACATAGGTATACACGTGCCATGGTGGTGGTTAGCTGCATCCATTGCCCCGTCATCTACATTATGTATTTCTCCTAATGCTATCCCTTACCAATCCTCCTACCCCCTGATATTCCTCCCCTAGCCCCAGTGTGTGATGGTCCCCTTCCTGTGTCTGTGTATTCTCATTGTTCAACACCCACTTATGAGTGAGAACTTGCAGTGTTTGGTTTTCTTTTTTGTGACAGTTTGCTGAGAATAATGGTTTCCAATTTCATCCATGATCCTGCAAAGGACATCAACTCATCTTTTTTTATGGCTGCATAGTATTCCATGATGTATATGTGCCACATTTTATTTACCCAGTCTATTACTGATGGGCATTTGGATTGGTTCCAAGTCTTTGCTATTTTGAACAGTGCTGCAATAAACATACATGTGCATGCATCTTTATAATAGAATGATTTATAATCCTTTGGGTATATATCCAGCAGTGGGATTGCTGGGTCAAATGGTATTTCTGTTTCTAGACCCCGAGGAATCACCACACTGTCCTCCACAATGGCTGAACTAATTTATACTCCCACCAACAGTGTAAAAGCATTCCTGTTTCTCCACATCCTCTCCAGCATCTGTTGCTCCTGATTTTTTTGATTGCCACTTTCTTTGGCTTGATTAGAAAATCTGTGTTTGAAATGAAGAGAAGGAGACAGAAACTTCTATTTACTAGGCATTTACTATTTAGAAGACATCATAGTACTTTCCTTATCCTTTTAAAATAATTTATTGAGATTAAAATATACATATTTATATATGTATAATTATATATAATTATGTACATATAGTATATAGATATAATTTATATATGTAAATTTACCATCTTTTCCATTTTTAATTGTATGTTATATATACATATATATATACATATACATATATATACTTTTTATCAACCTTCATCATACCTCCTACCCTCTCCCTTTTCCAGCCTCTAGTAACTACCAATCTACTTTCTATCTTCATGAAATCCACCTTTTTAACTCCTTCACATGGGTGAGAACATGAAATATTTGTCTTTCTGTGCTTGGCTTGTTTCATTTAATATAATTACTTCTAGTTCCATCCATGTTGCTACAAATGACAGGATTTCACTCTTTTCATGACTGAATAATACTTCATTGTGTATATGTAACACATTTTCTTTATTCATTAATCTATTTATGGACACTGAGGTTGATTCCATATTTTGACTATTGTGAATAGTGCTGCAATAAACATTGGAGTGCAAATATCTAATATCTCTTTTGCATATTTAGTTCCTTTTTAAATTTTTTTGGATGTATACCCAGTAGTGGAACTGCTGGATCATACAGAATTTCTATTTTTAGTTTTTGAGGAACCTGCAACCTGTTCTCCACAGTGGCTGTACTGATCTACATTCCTACAAACAGTGTACAAGGGTTCTCCATTCTCCACATTCTCACCAGCATCTGTTATTGCTTGTCTTCTTATACAAGCCGTTTTAACTGGGGTGAGATAATATTGCATTGCCCTATTGATTTGCATTCTCTGATGGTTAGACATATTGAATTTTTTATATAATGTAAGCCATTTGTGTGTCTTATTTTGGGAAATGTTGGCTCAGATCTTTTGCCCATTTCTGAATAGAATTATTTGCTTTTTGCTATTGAGTGTTTGAGCTTCTTATAAATTCTGGTCATTAATTCATTGTCAGAGGGATAGTTTGCAAATAGTTTTTCTCATTCTGTGTGTTGTCTCTACATTTTGTTGATTTTTTTTAAATTGCTATGCAGAATCCTTTTAGCTTGACATAATCCCCATTGCCTATTTTTGCTGTGGTTGCCCATGCTTTTGAGGTCTTACACAAAATAGCTTGGCTTACACTAATGTCTCAGAGCATTTCTTCAATGTTTTCTTCTAGTAGTTTCATAGCTTTTGGTCTTAGATTCAAGTCTTTAATCTATTTTCATTTGATGTTTGTGTATGGTGAGAGGTAAGGATCTATTTTCATTCTTTGCATATAGCTATCCAGTTTTCTTGCACCATTTATTGAAAAGACTGCCTTTTCTTCACTGTAAGTTCTTGGTGCAAGTTCTTGTTAAAGATGAGTCAGTTGTAAATGTGCAGGTTTTTATTTGAGTTCTCTATTCTGTTCCACTGGTCCATGTGTCTGTTTTATTATGCCAGTACCATACTGTTTTAGTTACTACAGGTCTGTAATACATTTTGAAATAATGCAGTAGTGCGATGCTTCCAGTTTGATTATTTTTTCTGTTCAGGGTCTTTTGTAGTTCCATTCCAATTTTTAAGATTTAAAAAAAAAATGCGAAGAACACTATTGGTATTTTGCTAGGGATTGCAATAAATCTATAATTTGCTTTGGGTAGTATTGTCATATTAACAGTACTGATTCTTTCAATCCATGAACATGAAATATCATTCTGGTTTTTTGTGTGCCCTATTTTTTTTCATCAGAGTTGTATAGTCTTCTGTGTATAGATCTTTCACTTCTTTGGTTAGATTAACTCCTAGGCATTTTATGTTTTTTGTAGTTATTGTACATGGGATTGCTTTCTTGACTTCTTTTTCAGATTGTTTGTTGTTAGTCCTTTTGTATGCTAATGATTTTTATATGTTGATTATGTGTCTTGCAACTTTATTGAATTTGTTTATCAGTTCTAACAGTTTTTTGGTAGTTAGGTTTTTCTAGGAATAAGATTATATCTATGAACAAAGCTAGTTTGATTTTTTGTTTCAAATTTACATATCCGTTACTTATTTTTCTTCCTAATTTTTTTGTTTGTTTAAATGATGGTAAGTATTGCTATTCCTGTTTCATAGCTGAAAACTCCTAGGGCTAAGATTAGTTAAGTGAATCACCTGGGGTCATATGACAAATAAGTGAAAAAGCCTAAGTCTGCAGGCTTCCTTATGCATTGAAGAACAACAACAGCAACAACAAAAAGAAATACTTTAAAAATTACATATCTGAGTTTAGATGCCTAAAATAAGAGCTTTACTCAAATATTTGACATGCATTGACAACTCTAATCATCTTAATAATTTTGGTCTATACATATACTCTCAAGAATTGAGTCACCATGGCTGGGTGCAGTGGCTCATGCCTATAATCCTGGTACTTTGGGAGGCCGAGGCAGGCAGATCACCTGAAGTCAGGAGTTTGAGACCAGCCTGACTCACATGGTGAAACACCCTCTATACTAAAAACACAAAATTAACTGAATGTGGTGGTGCATGCCTGTAATCCCAGCTACTTGGGAAGTTGAGATAGGAAAATCGCTTGAACCCTGGAGGTGGAGGTTGCAGTGAGCCAAGATTGCACCATTGCACTCCAGTTTGGGTGACAGAGCATGACTCTGTCTTGGAAAAAAAAGTGAATCACCATTTTCCATTACTTGAAGGTAAGGTAAATATTCCTAATCATCAGGACTTTCAATTGATTAATCAGTTATTGTTAGCTTATTTACTGGAGACTTTATGATGTGTCAGCCACTATGCAAAGTGCTTTATCAGCATAGTTATATGCAACATAATGACTTTTTTATCAGTGGCAGACAGTATATAAGACAGTGATCCCATAAGATTATAATATATTTTTACCGTACCTTTTCTATGTTCATATATGTTTAGATACACAAATACCATTGTGTTACAATTTCCTGTAGTATCCAGTACAGTAACATGTTGTACAGGTTTGCAGTCTAAGATCAATAGGCTATACCCTAAGCCTAGGTATGTAGCCCCAAACAATACATTTATCAGAACGTATTCTCATCTTTAAGTAACATGTGACTGTGTTATCTCATTTAATCCTCCCCAAACTGTATAAGGTAATGTGATAGGCAGAGTCTAAATATCCTTTTCTTCTCTCTAAAAAATATATTATTTTTCTTTTTTTTTTCTTTCTTTCTTTTTTTTTTTTTTTTTTCTTGAGAGACAAGATCTCACTGTCACTGAGGCTGGAGTGCAGTGGGACAATCACAGCTCACTGCAACTTTGAAATCCTGGGCTCAAGCGATCCTCTCCCCTAGGTCTCCCAAAGTGCTAGGAGCCACAGCACCTGGCCCTAAAAAAAAATACCTTCTTATGCATTAATCTAGCTATCTGGGAATTTTGTATCTAGAAACTTTGTACATGGAATTAAGATTATTCATTGAAGATGAAATTAAGATTACTAATTAGCTGGCTTTAAAATAGAGAAATTGCTTTTGGTTTATCTGGGTTGATCCAATGTAATTATATAAACCCTGAAAACTAGAAGAGGAAGGCAGAAGAGATGAAGAAAAAAGGAGAAAAGAGAGATTCAAGCCATAAGAAAGAGTTGACCTGTTGCAGCTGGCTTTGATAATGAAAGACACCAGAAACCTCGGTCTTAATCACTACCATGAACTCTCCCCAGCTAATTTTTATGAAGACTTTATATATAAGAAGTCACATAATAATGTGACTAAAAAAACGTGTTAGTAGTTTTCAAGTATAACGTATTTCAAGGTCTCCAAATAAAAGGGTTTTAAGTTATTTTTCTGAACGAAGAGCCTTTGGAAGTATAGCAATGTATGATTAGCAATGTATGATTCTATTGTTAGCATTAATCTCCTTTGAAAACAAATATTTTGGTGTAAACACAATTAGAAAGAAACTCTGCAAAATCATGTTTACTTAACTAGAAACCACAGATTCAAATAGATACTTTTTCCTTCATGTTCACAATACTGTTAATAAAATTTTCTCCACTGGTTGGTACACTTGAATTTGCATTTTGAGGGATACAGAACCAGAGATATTGGTGTAAATTGAAAATGGAATGAAACAGGATATCTATACTGGTTTTAAACATTTTAATATTCATCAAGTGTCATTTTTAACTGACTGATAAAAGGTAAAGATGTCAGATTTTTTCATTTCATGAAACAGCATGCAGTGTTTGCAATCCTGGAAATTGTTAGTTCTCTAAAGTATAAATATTCTGTTTCATTCTGTTTCCAATTTATGTTCATGTCTTCCCCATGGTATCTCACAAATAAATATGCAACATTTTTTAACAATAGTAATTTCAGTGCTAACTAGGATGTGGTAAAGACTTACCATCAACTACAAACTTACAATACACTCTCTGCTTCTTGCACACTAAATTGATGAATAATACCTATTTTTAATTATGAGTAGGAGATGACAGAAAAAGTTTGATCATTGGCTAGGTGTGGTGGCTCACGACTGTAATATCAGCGCTTTGGGAGGCCGAGGCAGGTGGATCATGAGGTCAAGAGACTGAGACCATCTGGACCAACATGGTGAAACCTCGTCCCTACTAAATACAAAATTTAGCTAGGTGTGGTGGCATGCACCTGTAGTCCCAGCTACTGGGGAAGCTGAGGCAGGAGAATGGCTTGAACCCGGGAGGTGGAGGTTGCAGTGAGCTGAGATCGCGACAGAGCAAGACTCTGTCTCTGTCTAAACAAAAAAAAAGTTTGACTACTAAACAAGCATTAAATCAAAAGGAAATTAAATGTTTATTTTGGGAAAAAAGAGCTCAGATTCTATCCACATATTTTGCCAGTGTCCCTTGGTCCCGATCTAACCTAAAGGAACTACTTTCTGTTCCTTAAAATTTCACATCTATGAAATTTTATTTTCATATACAATTTTTGTATAAAAATATATTTTATATGATATATAAAATATATTGAAAAATATACATATCATATATTTTTAATAACTCTGGCTCATTGATGCCATTACTTTGGCTACAAATATACTTGTAAGTTGAACCATTTATTCCCAATTCTTCATTTCTTCCCTATATTAGTATTTTTTTTGCCATGTAGTACTCTTTTTGCTATGGACTTTTAATAATATCCAACAGAATAGGATGAATTAATGTATGATCCTATGGGTACTGGACTGTCCAAGTGACTGTGGACAATAAAATGTGGGTTCAATTGGCACTATGACATTTCTGGGCTCAGGTCTTTTTTTTATTGCTGATAAGAGAAGGCCTTCCTTTGTGCAGCCACCCTTCTGCATGGGTTCCAAATTTAAATATATGGATTAGGTTTAAACATAACACAACACTAATGAGACAAGCCTAGCTTTCTCTGTAGCATGAAGCTGAGCCACCCATCTAGGATCAGCCAGGATCAGACCACCCACAAAACAACCTGAAGATTGATCGGTCGGTCCAGCAGAGATAATGAGAGTTGGCCCAGATTAATTACATACATGGGAAGTAATCGATGCTTGTTCTTGTCGTGAGTGTATACTATGCAGCATTGCTGCAGAAAAAGCTAACAGACACAAATACCTTTCACCATGTGTATATTTGAGTAAACTGTCTTTTAATCTGCCCAAGTCACACCCAAAGTTTTCTCCTTATTTGATCCTTCTCAATCTCAAATATAGTTTTTTTTTTGTTTGTTCACATGCTCATAATAATATTCATTATATTTTACTGAAATTTCTTGCATATGCATTTATCTCTCTCAGTAGATGATAAGTTACTGGAAGGCAAGGAATGTGTCTTACATATCATTGGAGATACAATCTATCAGAACATCTCACATGTAGCTGGTGTTTAAATAGACTTTTCTAAATGATGAAAGGGATAGATCAATGCATTTTCCAGTTATTTGATGTCACATGACATTTGGGTATTTAATGTGCTACATATTTATCTGGAAAAGCTTCTAGTTAAAAGGAAGGCGAGACTATCTAACTATTCAAACATGGGGAGTAATGTCTGTTTCTTATTATCAGTGGAAGCACCCTTTAGAGTAACCTAAATTCCAGAAGAATCTGCCCTTTATTTTTTTTTGCTCCAACACAATAAAGTGAGCTGAGCTGAAGAGTTTTCCTTCCTAATGGTGTGTAATTTAGTGGTGCTTCACAAATTACAAATTCTGTGATTTGACCCAGCAATACCATTACCGGGTATATGATAAAAGAAATACAAATCATTCTATTATAAAGATATTTGCATATGTATGTTCACTGCAGCACTATTCACAATAGCAAAGACATGGAATCAACCCAAATGCCCATCAACGATAGACTGGATAAAGAAAATGTAGTATGTATTTGAAATACTGTTAAATACTATGTAGTCATAAAAAGGAATGAGATCATGTCCTTTGCAGGGACATGGATGGAACTGGAAGCCATTATCTTCAGCAAACTAATGCAGAAACAGAAAACCAAAAATCAAATATTCTCACTTATAAGTGGGAGCTGAACAATGAGAACACACGGATGCAGGGAGAGGAACAACACACACTGGAGTCTGATGGTGGATGGGGTGTGGGGATGGAGAAAATTAGAAAAACATGGGTAGGGCATGCTGGGCTTAATACCTAGGTAATGTGTTGCTCTGTGCATAAAAACCACCATGGCACATGTTTAGCTATGTAACAAACATGCACATCCCTCACATGTACCCCAGAGTTAAACTAAAAATAAAAATTAAAAAAAAAATAAAATAGATGAGTTAAATCCGTTAGTATTTATTGATAAGATTGTGTTTGGCCTCAACTCTGCCATATTATCTTAGCTTATAATTAATATTTAGGCATATGTTTTAGTTTTTTCTGTATACAATATATTTTCCTTTATTTTAAAATTTTTAATTTATTATAGTATTTAGGAAGATTTGTGGTTTTGTTGTATTGAATATCTTTTACTTATACTTTCTTAAATGCCCTTTATCCCGTTTTCATGTTCAGCATGTTTCCGTTTGGCTTGTCATTTATCTGTGGCATTCTTTAACTCACATTCGTTTCTATAAAATAACCAAATAGTTTACTCTACTTCCATTCTTCTTTACTTTTCTCCTTCCATTTTTCAGTAGCTTGATTTCTGCTTGATCATAATAAAAAATGGATCATCTGTATATCATGTAGCATATTATTTTTTTACTCCCAGCCCACCTTAGTCTCTTAAAAATGCAATAACTAAGATCGAATATGAATATTAATTTGGATATTAATAAACTATGCTCTTTATTAATATTTTCCTCAGTTTCCCTAGGCATCTTTTGGTTGGATAAAGTTTGTATTCTGGTAGATTTTTCAAGAAGGGATCATGGTTTCAGAATTCTCTGAGTTCTTGTGTCTAACATTTTCGTAAATAGCCTTGCTACTTGAAGGACAGTTCTGTTGATAACAAACCAAAGGGAAAAAGAATGTAAAGCCAGCTTTATTTCAGGTTTACTTTCCTAGCAGTGACTGAAAATGCTTCTCCTTTTTTCCTTGTTTTGTCTGTTGGCCTAAGGCCAATCATCCTTTTTTCCCTTGTGAGATATTTTATATTTTTGCAGAAGATCCTAAGGATGGTCTAAAAATCTTTACAGACTATGATCTTTACTTGTACATATGGTGAAGTTTATCATCGCAGGACTGTTTCTACAGGCACCCCCACAGATCCTTTAAATATGTTGATAAAAATTTTATTTCTGAAAAGTGTACTTGTATAATCATCTTAATCGTTTTGTTCCATTATCATAGCTTCGTCAGGGACTCTAATTATACAGATGTTATTTTTCCTTTGTCTTCAATTTCAAACATTTTTTCTCTAATCACTTTTACTTATTATCTCATTTTCAATGCACTGTTTTCCTGTTTACTCCAGTGCCTTTTTAATGTTTTCATTCAAATTTCTTTTTACCTTGAGTACTACATAATTTAGTCATAATTTTAATATGACTTTGTCTTTTCTATTTTCTTTCATGAATCAATCAATTTACATTTTATTTCTTCTTTTTATTTTCATTTCTATTTTTGCTTTTTGAATTTCTGATACAAATTCTCTTCTCAGCCTATGTGTGGTGGCTCACACCTGTAATCCCAGTACTCTGGGAGGCCAAGGCAGGAGGATTGCTTGGGACCAGGAGTTTGAGAGCAAACTGGGTAACACAGTGGGACCTTGTTTCTACAAATAATAATAATGATAAAATTAGTCAAGCATGGTGGCGGGCGTGTGTGGTCCCAGTTTCTCAGGAGGCTGAGGTTGGAGGATCGCCTGAGCCCGGGGAGTTTGAGGCTGCAGCGAGCTGTGATCACAACGCTGTATTCCAGCCTGGGTGGCAGAGTGAGACCCTGTCTGCAACACACACAAGCATACTCCCCAAAACCCTCGAGTTATCTTATATCCCCCAATACTTATTTGAATATATTTATTTCAGATTTGAATGTTATATCACAGGTTTTAAAATATATAGATTCTTTCTATGTATTTGTGCAGAATTGCAGAATATATATGCAGAGAAAGAGAGAGACACTGATGAAACCTCTCCAACAGGCAGACTCTTCACTGCTTTTGTATCGTCGGTTTTGTAATAGTTTATAAGATTCCTAGTTCAAGAGTGCCCTCTACTGTCAGAGTATCAAAGTATGTTTCCTTCCAGTTTGGAAGGACGGGGAGGAACTGGGGAGAGGTGTTTTCTTTGATACCTTTCACTTTTTTATCTTGCAACATCCTGAATTTTCTCTTACTGCTTTTCTCTCTTTCCCATGCAGTTTTCAAAGGGTGACTCTCCTTTCCTTTTTACCCACTTCTGCCCACAAAGCCCTTTTTAGCCTTTTTCCTGTATTCAGTGCTTTGATCTACTTACATGCTTTTTCATCACTTTCACACAGAAGGTAGACTTTCTCTATATAATGTGGCTTTAGAAAAAAATAAAAGACCCAAAGGCACCTTTTCTCTTTTCTCTTCAACAGTTTTTTTTTTCCCCAAACTTTACTTGCATTTCAAATTCTTGTGGCTAGAAACGCAGAGAAAACTCGCAGGAATTGGGCATTACCTTTCTACCTACAGGCAATATCATTTTAGTTGTTCACTATCTTAATGTTATGTGGGCAGCTTGGATTTCTGTAGTTTTATTTATTCTTGCAGTTCTTTACTGTTTATGTTGTCGGCCTAGTTGGGTACATTACATTTACAAGCCTAGTATTGCCTTGGCAATATCTTAGTCAGTGTAGGCTGCCATAACAAATTACCATAGGCTGGCTAGCTTAGGCAAAAACCATTTATTTCTCAGTTTTGGTGGCCGGATGTCTCAGATCAGGATGTCCGCATTGTTCATTCTGATGAAGGTCCTCTTCCAGTTGCAGACAGCCAATTTCTTGTATCTTTACACAGCACAAAGAGGGCAAATCAGCTAGTTCTCTGACATCTTCTTATAGGGGCATTAATCCCATCCATAAGGGCTCCACCATCATGACCTAATTATACCCCCAAAGCTCCACTGCTGTATGCCATCTCATTGGGGATTAGATTTCAACATATAAATTTGGGGAAAATACAAACAGTCATAACAGCTACCTAGAATTATCTGCCTAATAATTTTTAAATGGGCATTGGACATAGTGACTCACATTGATGAGTGTCTGGATTGTGTTGTCTTCCTTGAAACATGTTGAATTTTGTTTTGTGGAGCAGTTTGAGACTTCCTAGATTTGTTTCTGTTTAAACATTGTTAGTGTTTATCTACAGTGTTTCTTATTCTGGTGATAGTTTCCCCCTACTACTAAGGCATGACTCCTCTAGTGCCAACTGGATGCTCTAGATGTACAAGGAGTCATCTCTACTCTGACTATTCAGAACTAAGAAGACTCCCATCCTTATGTGAGCTCTTGGAATTATTTTTCTGTTTTTCTGTTTTTTGTTTTTTGCTTACTGATAGTGTACTAGTGTACCTTTGCTTGGGTTTACAAAATTATCCCGACACATGTGCACCTTTGTATTGAATAATATACTTATGAAACGTTTTGCAAACTTCTGTAGCTCTCTTTCTGCATAGTTCTATTCTTTCTAGTATTCTGCTTTTAAAATCTACTTAGTCTTCCTTAAATCTGATATTTGCCTCCAAATCTCAAGAATATTGCCTAGCAATTCTGGGGTTTCTTCCCCCTGTACTGGATCTAAAAAGTTTTTTCCAGGCTGAAAACTGGGGAGAATGTAAGGTTCACTTCATTTATTTCCTGTCTTTCAGGTATAATAATCCTACACTGTCTGCTCTGCAATGTCTGACCAGATTTGTTTCATGAATTTTGTCTGGCTTCCTTGTTTCAATTAAAGACCTGAATCAATTATCCCATTATAGTAGAAGTGCAAAATGTGGACTGCATTAATTTTTAAAAGCTTTATAGGTGACATTAATGTGAAACTAGTTTTAGAAACCACTACTTCAGCTTCATAAGGAGTGATAAGATAAAAGAACACAATGATTACCTTGATAATTAGGGATGCTATAAATAGCTAATAGCCATTGAGTGTTTATTGCACTGTAACTGTTCCAAGAACTTTGAAGATGAATTAATCAATATTTACCTTTCAGATTCCCTTTATCAATTCAATCAAGTCTGAGTAGAAGTGAAAGCTGGGTGATGTGTTGGGAAAATATGTGAGGCTTCTCAGGGACCAGACCTAGGGAATCAAGGTGGATGCCAGAACACATACTCCCTCTCCTTTCATTTCTCCCATTGCCTCCTCCGCCTCCTCCTCATCCTCCTGCTCCACCTCCTCTCCTCCTTTTTCTTTCCTTTTTCTTCTCTTCTCTCCACCTCTGTCTCTCTCTACACACACACACACACACACACACACACACACACACACAGTATCTATGTTAGTTTGCTTTTGACTGCAAGTGAGAAAAACCTTGAATCAACTCAATAAATAATGATGACATGTATTAACTAATATAATAGCAAGTCCAGAGGTAGAGAAGCCACCAGAATGTGATTTGGGCAATCACATGTGTCATCAAGAATCTTAGTTTTGTTTTGTTTTGCTTTATGTGTGTGCTCTGACAGCTTCATGTTGTTCAGTATGATTTGCTGAAAACTGCAGTTGTTTCATAAAATACATGGAAACACAGCAACACAGAAAGGATGGAAAAGATAGTCTCTTCTTAATGAGAAAAAATTCCCCATTTCCTAGTCAAGCACTTTTCGTTTCCCTAATTCTTTGGTCAGAATCAGGACCCATGCTTACCTCAGAATCAATGGCTGGCCTGAGTTGAGGGTACATAACCTCACAGGCACTTCGCAGGGACCTCATCAGCCAAGGTAAATTCTTTGGTGAACCATGCATGCGTGTGCCAGGACAAGTCAGCAGCTGCAGCAGGGGGAGAGGTTTGCTGTTGTATAAGAGAGGACGGGGCAAAACACCAGCACCAGTGCTAACTATTAGAACCCCCCTTCCACATATGGTGTATTGGAGGCTCACTGTGTTTAACCAACTTGCTCAGAATAACACAGGTATGGGTTGGAGGAGGTAAACTTGGGAGCCACAGTGTTTGACTCCAATGTTCAAGTTGTTAATCAATATTCAATAAAATGTCTTTAAAGATAAAATGGTTATGAATCTACAGTAATATCAGTGATAATATATCTTAACTCATTTCTCAGATATCTTTAATGAGCAGTAATTATTTGCATTATCCTTCTAATGATTTGCACATAGGTGTGCCCGGAACATGGGGAGACGTAGCCTGTGCATTCCCTTGAATTTGGAAGCCCATTGGGTAATTTGAAAAGGTCTGAGAGGAACCAACCTGACTGTTAAGTGATAATTTGAGAAGAAAGAAACATCTTCCTTGAAGTGCAGAGAGTTGCTTCTCTCTTGACACCTTAGAGGCAAGTCCAGGGAGCAGAATTAAGTGACAGCAAAAGGAAAAGAACCCATGTATCACAGGAATGAGAAATCCTTATGACTAAGTCAGCTCTCCACAGTTAGGCTACACTTTGATGTTGGCAAAAGTTCCCCTAGTGGGAGAGACATAGGGAAAAGGGCAGAGGAATAAAGAGACGGCTTCACATACCCAGTCTAAGTAAAGAAGTGAACAGCACATCTATCTAATATTTAATATGGGCTTCTCTTGCTAGGAGCCAGAAATGCGTTTATTAAAGTGTGCATAAGCAGTTGAGTTATAGCCTCCAAAATAAACTGGAAGGAATACAGAAAAAGAAGCTGACTTACTGAAAAGTTTATAAGCCCTCACAGAGAGCCAAGTTGCAAACAAGAATTCATGCATAGATGAAGGGATGTCTCCAGGGGATTACTTGTACAATTGTTTTCTGTAGTGGATACTGTAGTATGTAGCCCGGTTCCCTCATTGATGGCCAAGCTACGCATTCCTCGAGATGCTGAGAATCAGAGTGTGGAGGGCTGATGACTCATGACTGAGTTCCTTACCAGGAATTAATCTTGACTGTGCCCAAGTGTATGCTCTCTGTCTGGGTTCAAATTAAAATCCAAAACGTAGTCTATGTGGGAGTATAGCTACCCAGCTATCATATCTCAAATTGAGACAGCTCTGAAGGGTCCTTCTAGTCCTAGAAGCAGCTGTAGTCTTTATCGTGACTGCATCGTAGTTCAGCTTGCCCCTTGCCTCATTCCACTGCCTTCGTTTCTTCACTGGTGTTCTTTCCTAAACAACTCATGAATAAATTTCCTGCATACAAATCTTTATCTCCAAGTCTGTTTTGTCTGAAACTAGACCTCAGAATCTTAAACATAGTGAAACTCATAGTGAAACCTTACCCTTTGTCTGGGACTGACAGTTTCTCTGACATGTGGGACATTCGGTGGAAGAGACATAAATAAACCAGGATGGTTCAGTGAACCTCAATGATACAGTTAAAATAGGGTGAAAATTCTACTCACAGATGGGGCAAAAATGTGATGAAAATTCTGCCACCATGTGCATGGAAGTCTTTATCTTTTGTTTTGTTTTGAGACAGAGTCTCGCTCCATCACCCAGGCTGGAGTACAGTGGTGCAATCTCAGTTCACTGCAACCTCCGCTTCCTGGGTTCAAGTGATTCTCCTGCCTCAGCCTTCTGAGTAGCTGAGATTATAAGCCCCTGCCATCATGCCCAGCTAAATTTTGCTTGTTTGTTTGTTTTTGTAGATATGGGGTTTCATCATGTTGTCCAGGCTGGTCTTGAACCCCTGACCTCAGGTGAACCACCTGCCTTGGCCTCCCAAAGTGCTGAAATTATAGGCATGAGCAACCACGCCTGGCTGGAAGTCTTATTGTTTTGCTGATATACAAAAATATCTTTGTGTTATCTTTCTATGCCTCTGGTAACCAGCCTCCATCCCTTTTTCTGCTGTAAGTCCCCCCTGTATACTGCTGATAGGGTGAACTTCCTGACTTGAAACAAATCGGGTGACATTCTCTCACCTCATCAGAGAACCTTTCCATGGTTCTCCAATTCTTCCATTTTTGTCCTCTAAGTTGCTTCTAGTGAGATCTTTCTGCAGTCGAGTTGTTATCATGTCCCTGCTGCTTAACACCATGTCACAGCTTTGTTTTACCTTTGGCATAGAGTCAGAATTCCTACCCTAGATGTTTACTGGAGACGTGGCCTCTTAGCTCTTCAGCTCTTGTGCTTCCACTCCCCTTTTCTCTCCATCTATCCATAACTCCCAAGTTACAGTGCTGGTGATAAGGCTTTCGCTCTCTCAGTTAGAGGCTTTTGCACACTTTTGCTCTGTTAGAAAACCCCTTCCTCTCTCCTTTGCCTGACAATCTCCAATGTGATTCATTTTCCCCCTCTGTTTAATTGTGTCTTCTATTAGGAAGCCTTACCTGGTGCCCCTGGCCACCCTCGTTTGGATTAGATAGCCCTTCTTGTGTGCCCATAGACTCCCACCTAGACTTCCATGGTTGTCTCTCACATCTCCCCATTTTTAGTGCACACCTTCTCTGGCTTCTATACCAAAGACAGAAAGTTCTATTCACAAAGAGAATCTGATTATATCTGACATTTTGCCCAAATTCACACAACTGTGTTAACAAAAAAACCAGTAGCTGCCTCACTGACCTTAGAATAAAGATAGTTATTTTTAAAGTGATCTTTATGAGATGCTACCTGTCCAGTCTCAGCTTACTGTGGTTCAGCTATTCTGGCCTTCTTTTACTCCCCAAGACATTTCATGCATCTCTTGTCACTGTGGTTTAGATGTGCAGGTACTTCTAGAGAGGGTCTCTCCTCTTGCTCCCTACCCTGCTCCAAAGGCTATTCAAGTACCACCTTTATTTACATCCTTCTGATATTCATTTCACATATGTGGCTTTCAGCTTCCTAGTGAAACCTACCCTTATATCCCACACTTCATAGAAACTTGTACTTTTTATGCATAGCTTATGTGGTAGATGTAATTGCCTTAGATCCGTTTTTTTTTCCTAAATTAGACTCTGAGATGGAAATTTATGTGAAAGAGTTTTATGGGTGAATATGCTTTCAAGCAAAATCTGTGGGTGAGTAAAAGAGGTTAAGAGTAGACAGTGGGAATTATTGAACTATACATAGGCACTATATTCCAAGGGTAATGTTGGAGTTGGGATTTTTTTTTCTTTTTCACCTTTCTTTCTTTTCCTTCCTTCCTTCCTTCCTTTCTTTCTTCCTTCCTTCCTTCCTTTCTTCCTCTCTCTCTTTCTCCCTTTCTTTCTCTCTCTCTATCTTTCTCTCTATCTTTCTTTCTTTCTTTCTTTCTTTCTTTTTTTTCTTTCATTTCTTTTGACATGGTGTCTCCCTCAGTCACCCAGGCTGGAATGCAATGGCGTTAACTCAACTCAATGCAACCTCTGTCTCCTGGGTTTAAACAATTATCCTGCCTCAGCCCCCTGAGTAGCTGGAATTACAGGCGTCCATCACCAAGCTTAGCTAATTTTTGTATTTTTAGTAAAGACAAGGTTTCACCATATTGGTCAGGCTGGTCTCGAACTCCTGACCTCATAATCCACCCACTTCAGCCTCCCAAAGTGCTGGGATTACAAGTGTGAGCCACTGCATCTGGCTGGGTTGGCTTTTTCTAATTGCTGACTTTTGAAACTATGTTAGTCCATTTTTATGTTGCTATGAAGGAATATTGGAGACTGAGTGATTGATAAAAGACAATGTTTATTTTAACTTACAGTCTGCAGGTTATACAGGAAGCATGGGTCTAGCATCTGCTTCTGGTGAGGGCCTCATGAAGCTTACAAATCATGGCAGAAGGTGAAGGAGAGCCAGTGTGTTACATGGTGAGAGAGGGAGCAAAAAAGAGAGGAGGAAGTGCCACACTTTTTAAAACAACCAGATCTTATGTGAATGAAAAAAGAGATCTCACTCATTGCCACAGGGAGGGCACAAATCATGAGGGATCTGCCACCATGACCAAAATATCTTCCACGAGGCTGCCCCTCCAACACTAGGAAACACATTTTAACATGACATTTGGAGGGGAAAAAAAAACCCAAACTGTATCATCATGCACCTGGCCTTCCAAATCTCATGTACTTCTCACACTGCAAAATAAAGTCATCCCATCCCAATAGTCCTCAAAAGTAACTCATTCCACCATTACTCAAAAGTCCAAAATCCAAAGAAGTCTCCTCTGAGACAAGGCAAGTCTCCTCCATTTATGAGCCTTAAAATTAAAGCCAAGTTATTTACTTTCAAGTTACAATGGTGGTACAGGCATTAGGTAACTATTCCCATTCTAAAAGACAGAAATCAGCCCAAAGGAAGGGGAAACAGACCTCATACAAGTCTGAAACCCAATAAAGCAGCCATTAAATCTTAAAGCTCCAAAATAATCTCTTTGGACTTCCTGTCCCACATCCAGGGCATACTGATGTAAAGAATGGGGTTTCAAGGCCTTGGGTGTTCCTTCCCCTGAGACTTTTCTGGGTGCAGCCCTCATGGTTGTTTTCGCAAGTTGGAGTTGAGTGCCTGCAGCTTTTCCAGACTGGGATTGCAAGCTACCAGTGGTTGTAAGATTCTCATGTCTGGAGGGCAGCTGGCCCCTTCCCACAGCTTGACTAGGCAGTGCTCTGGTGGGGACTCTGTTTAGGGGCTCTGCCCTGCAGCAGATTTCTGCCTGGGTACCTAGGCTTTCCTATACATTCTCTGAAATCTAGGTGGAAGCTGACAAGCCTCTTTTAATCTCACATTCTGTGCACCTGCAGGCTTAACACCATGTGGAAACTGCCAAGGCTTACGGCTTGTAGCTTCTGAAACTGTGGTTTGTGCTATGCCTGGGGCCCTTCAAACTCTGACTAGAGCCAGAGAGGCCAGGATGTGAGGAGCAGTGTCCTGAAGTGGTGCAGGACAGTAGCACCACAGGCCTGGCCCCTAAAACCATTCTTTTCTCCTAGTGCTCTAGGCCTGTGATGGGAGGGGCTGCTTCCAAGACTTCTGAAATGCCTTTAAGGCCTCTTTTTCTTTGTCTCGGATATCAGCACTTGGGTCCCTTTCAGTCATGTTAGTTGCTCTAGCAAGTGGTTTTTCCAAAGCCTGCTTGCATTCCTCTCCTGAAGAGGCAAGAGGGGGAATTGAGCACATCTTAGCAGCACACTTTACACCATTTGTTCTATTTTATCCATATAATATGTTCTGGATAGAGCTATTTCAGAGTTCAGGTTGATTTATTTTTCTTGGGGAAATGTACAAGAGGAATGTTAATAGCCCCTGTCACTAATCTTGAAGCCACAACAAAATCTCATTCTTTTTTCTCTACTACATAGTGTAGATTCCACTCAGCCTTGGCTAGAACCTCTGCTGGTCTAGGGGCCTCACTTCCTAACTTCCTAGTCACTGTGTTATTCTTAGGCCATGACTGCTTTACTTGTCAATTTCCTATCAAATTTGGACAAGGGTATACTGAGAGATATGGCAGTGGGTCTCCTGGATACCAAACATATTCTTTGTTACCTCATGGTCTGAACAAAGCCCTATGTCCTCCTAACAATCAGAGCCAATTACCTCAGTCAGTATGGTGATTTTTTTCTTAATGGCTGATTTCTAGACATAACAATCCTGAAATAATACAATGGCAGCTATAACTGAGAGTTAAATGGGATTCTGTCTGTGTCCTCTCACAAAAGTTGAGGACCTCTGATGCTGCAAAGTCAAGAGTAGTCATATGGGAAGCACTTCCAAAGTGGTTCACTGGGATAATATGTGTGGCTCCTCTTATTTCTACCTCATGTTTGTCAGACCATATATTCAACCCATTTGGTTCACTGGAAAATGTAACAGTCATTGATTTAGAGCTTATACTGTATCCTAATGGATGGTTTCCCATATACTCAGCCATAATCTCAAGCTGTATTTTAGTAATTATTTTCATTGTTTTATCAGGTTGACAGCTTGTGTGCAACTTATGTGATAGAACCAGAGGATCACAAGGTATTTGCCCACTGCCTTTACACTTTTCTAAAGTGAGTACCTTGCAATGTTACACAAATCTAATGTTATTTTTAGTATTTTTTATTATACTTTAAGTTCTAGGGTACACGTGAAGAAAATGCAGGCTTGTTACATAGGTATACATGTGCCATGGTGGTTTGCTGCATCCATCAACTTGTCATCTACATTAAGTATTTTTTCTAATGCTATCCCTCTCCTAGGCTCCCACCCCCAGACAGACTCCCATGTGTGATGTTCCTCTCCCTGTGTCCATGTGTTCTCATAAGTTCAACTCCCACTTATGAGTGAGAACATGCAGTGTTTGGTTTTCTGTTACTGTGTTAGTTTGCTGAGAATGATGATTTCCAGCTTCATCTACATCCTTGCAATTTATCTTGAGTTAATTTTTGTATAAGGTATAAGGAAGGGGTCCAGTTTCAGTTTTTTGCATATGGCTAGCCAGTTTCAGCAACACCATTTATTAAATAGAAAATCTTTTCCCCATTGCTTATTTTTATCTGGTTTGTCAAAGATCAGACAGTTATAGATGTGTGGCATTATTTCTGAGGCCTCTGTTCTGTCCCATTGGTCTATATATCTGTTTTGGTATCCATACCATGCTGTTTTGGTTACTGTAGCCTTGTAGTATAGTTTGAAGTCAGGTAACATGATGACTCCAGCTTTTTTGCTTAGGATTGTCTTGGCTATGCAGGCTCTATTTGGATTTCATATGAAATTTAAAGTGGTTTTTTTTTTTTTTTTCTAATTCTGTGAATATAGTCAATGGTAGTTTGATGGGGAAAGCATTGAATCTATAAATTACTTTGGGCAATATGGCCATTTTCACAATATTGATTCTTTCTATCCATGAGCACGGAAAGATTTTCCAATTGTTTGTGTCCTCTCTTATTTCTCTGAGCAGTGGTTTGTAGTTCTCCTTGAAGAGGTCCTCACATCCCTTGTAAGTTGTCTTCTTAGGTATTTTATTCTCTTTGTAGCAATTGTGAATGGGAGTTCACTCATGATTTCACTCTCTATTATTGGTGTCTAGGAATGCTTGTGATTTTTGCATTGATTTTGTTTCCTGAGACTTTGTTGAAGTTGCTTATCAGCTTAAGGTGATTTTGGGCTGAGAAAATTAGGCTTTCTAATATGAAAAACTGAAGATTAGAGAGATTAAGGAATTATTCCAAGCCCAAAGCAAATACAAATTAAAATAAGATTTAAGTGCCAGTTTGTATTTGACTAAAGCCTCTTTAAATTTTTTTAAATTTTATTTTAGATTCAGGGGGTATGTGTGCACATTTGTTATGTGGGTATATTGCATATGGTGAGGCTTTGGCTTCTATTCTAGTAATTGACCAAATAGTGAACATTGTACCTAATAAGTAATTTTTCAACCCTTGCTCCTTTCCCACCCAACTCTCTTCTGGAGTTCCCTGCATCTATTATTTTCATCTTTATGTCCCTTTGTACCCATTGCTTACTTCTGCTTACAAGTGAGAACATGTGGTATTTGATTTTCTGTTTCTGAGTTAGTTCACATAGGATAATGGACTCCAGCTTCATCTATATTGCTGCAAAGGATTTAATTTCATTTTTTATTATGGCTGCATATTACTTTATGGTTTGTGTATGAACCACATTTTCTTTTTCCAGTCAAACACTGTTGGACACTAGTCGATTTCATAACTTTGGTATTATGAATAATGCTGTGATAAACATATTACTGCAGGTATTTTTTTCTTTCTTTCTTTCTTTCTTTTTTTTTTTTTTTTTTTTGATAAAATGATTTATTTTCCTTTGGGCCTATACCTAGTAGAGGGATTGCTGAGTTGAATGGTAGGTCTATGTTTAGTTTTTTGAGAAATCTCCAGACTGTTTTCCATAGAGGTTGAACTAATTTACATTCCCACCAACAGTGTAGAAATGTTCCTTTTTCTCAGCGTCCACACCAACGTCTATTGTTTTTGGCTTACACTAGTGAGAATGGCTATTATTAAAAATGCAAATACAGTGTTGACAATCCAAACTCTCTGTAAGCTCTAGACAGCCAGGCTGTCTGAAGCTCTGCACACAGGAAAGGGAAATTCATACCTAGAATCTTGCCAATTTCAGGAAAGATGACCTGCTCGCTCTTCATCATCATGTTTACATTATGTTTGCATTAATAGTAATGATCTAATGTAAACAGTTGTGTCTAAGTGATCGGTCAATATTTGGAGTAATGAATGACACATAAAGACCTCTGTTAATGGCACTAGGGACATTTGGAAACCGTAGATTGGCATTGATAAGCTCATCGGCCCATATGTAGCCTGTGACTGTGGCTAAATTCCCAAGAACAGTATTCTGGCTGTAGGTAAGTCTATGAGAGAAGCAGGCTGAAGTCAGTCCTTTAAGTCATGATGTCTACTTTGTTGTTTAGCATTCCTTTGATGGTTGTATCAGTTTTCTATTACTTCTGTAACAAATTACAATCAACTTGGAATCTTAAAACAATACAATATGTCATCTTTCAGCTCTGGAAGTCAGAAGTCTGAGATGGGTGTCATGACAGTAAGTCTGAATATAAGTAGGGTTCCCCCTGGAAATTTTAGGAGAGACAAGTTTCTTTGCCCTTTCCAGTTTCTGGAAGCTACAAGTATTCTTGAATTTAAAGCCACCTGCCAGCTATCACATCAGTCTAATTTCTGCTTCATACATTACATCTCTGAGGATAACTCTCTTGTCTCATTCTTTCACTTATAAGAAGCCATGTAATTACATTAGGCCAACCCAGCTAATTCAGGATAATCTCCCCATCTCAAAATCCTTAACTGAATCACATCTTAAAAGTCTCTTTTACCATGTAAAGCAATATATTCACAAATTTCAGGAATTAGAATGAAAATGTCTTTTTGGGGAGAGGGAGATCATTATTCTGACTACCAAAAAGGTAGATGCATTTTCTTGGGTACTAATATGTGATAAAAGAATATTCATATTTGTGCTTACCAGCATAATTTTATTTATGTGTATACATCTTGGATCTCTTTATCCCTAATATCCTCATTGTTTTCTTTCCAGGCCCTTGATCAATGAGCCAAGCTATTAGCCAATGTTTATTAGTTCATAACTTATAGTCTATACTTTGAGCCACTTATATTTTCACCAAAAATGTGTGACCAGGTGCTTTACCTGAAGGTTAGTTCATTGGCAAGATTAATTTTTACTGCTCTCTCTCTCTCTTTTTTTTAAGGAATATATCCATTGGTGTTTTAGGGCAGCATGCACATATTGAGCCAAGTCATCTGTGGCCTAACCCGAATTGGTGACCTGGTGGTCAGAAAAGGAGTGGAAGAAGAGCCTTACGGGCATGATATTTCTTCCAATGCAAAGTTTCTGAATTATCTTCAAGTAAAAAGAAGGTAATATACTCTAACAAGGAGTGGGCCACTTCTCTGAGCCCAGATATTTCAGAGAGATCTGGGTATTTAAGATTTTGTATGTATGGACTCATATATCCCCATCTCTTGTCTCTGATTTTGCTCCTTAATTAAGGCCAGACCATGGTATAGCTAAAATGAAGAATTCGACTTCTGTTGGAGTTAACATACTCTTATATAAGCTCTGGGTTTGAACTTAACCTTTTTAGATCCTTAGACTTTAAAAAACGAGTCACTTTATGCGCTATCGTGATGGTTCATTGGCTTTTATACTTAGATTTTAATTGCTGATCACTCACTCTCAGTTTGAAGCCAAAAGAGATGGGAATTTATACCCCTCCCCCATCCCAACTCCATCCATTGATCAGTATTGAATATGAGTGACTCCCATGAATGGGGCATGACCTTGACTAAGGAGGCCCTTTTAAGCTGAGGGCAATTTTTGGAGAATGTCAAAGCTAAAAACTATAGTAACTGCCAATACTCCCAGCAGCTGGAGAATTTGGTGCCTCAGTTTTTTGGAAGAGGTATGTGGCACACCACAGAATTTACTATATGTGTGTATTTACTGAGCCATGAAACTCAAATATCTAGGGTAGTTTTGGCATGATGTGTGTGTTTGTTTGGGATGAGGGATGGGGAGGATATAAATGCATTGGCAGTAAACTTTTATCTTATTAATTATCACACTAAACTTCAATGTTCTTTGTTTACCTCCCTTCTCCTGGGCTGCTAAAACTTCTTTGGGTAGAAATATACCGTGGTTGTCTCAGATTCTTAGGTACAAAGCATGGTTCTCATAATAGAGTAGAAAATAAATGTCAGTTTCTCAACTGATAAATGGGCTGATGAATGAAGGTATTTAATGATTCATTAATTCATTCACTTAGAGCCATATCTGATGACCTTTCTACCAATAATACAAGTCTGCTTTGGGTAGCACTACTGATGCTGTGTCCATGAGTTTAAATTCTATACTTTGCTTCTTATAAGGAGGCCCTAGAATTCATTGCAAGGTACATGGGAACATGAAGTCTGGGATGTGGCCAGGACCACACATGACAAATGAAATCTTCATGTTTCAGTCTCCTCCTCAAAACTTAAAGGACTCTAAGCTAACCAGAGTTGTGAAATAGGCAAAATGGTAGGCAAGGTCAATATTACTTTTCTTTCCTATGCTTTCCAACCCCCTTGCAGTGAGTCAAGTCCAAGTAACTAATCCAAATGATGCACTGTGAGCGTAATTTATTTGTGTCACTTTTAGAGAGAGATTTGAATGAGTTTTTGTGCAAGTCATCACTCTTTCTCTTCCCCTGCGTTAGATATGAGAAGGGGCAGGTGTCACAGAAGGTGCCACTATAACATGGGCTAGCCTCTGTCAGCCAGGATCCCTGGGTAACATTGTTGAGCAGAGCCCCATACTGGCATGCATGGAACATTTAGAATAAGTGAGAAATAGATTTTATTGTTCTTTGCAAATAAGAATTGAGTTTGTCAGGAATATAACCTAAGTTTTCCAGCTTATTATAGGAAATCTTGTGGAACAGGTAAAAATAAACTTGAATGGGGGAATCAACATGTGAAAAAGAGCTTATAAAGTAATACTTTGGTAAGACCAGTTTAGGAGAAAAGTTTTTCTGAAACTGTGAGCAAGAGCAATATTAGCTGAAAAAATATAAAGGTGGGTGATATTAAAGGCAATCTAAAGTAAAAGGGCCTGCTAGATAAACTCACAATAGTATGTAAATAATTGAATCTATCTATCTATCTATCTATCTATCTATCTATGTATCTACCGTCTATCTACCTACCTACCAACCTACCTACCTACCTGTCTGTCTGTCATCTATCCATCTTTTGTCATCTATCTCTTGAAGCCAAGCGTGATAGGGTCAGTGGTGCACTTGTTCTTAATCCGTGCTCATCATCTTTCTAATTCTCCTTTCCTGCTTTTTAAAAGAGTTTTAATATGCTTTTACAAAATTTCATAGCTGAAGAGGGTCAAATCCACCCCCCGAATGTAAAGCAAATCATGATGGTCACGGCTTCAAGAAAATCACATTACAAGAAATATGCTACACATATTCCCATATCAGTCATACCTTTCCAAAACAAGGAATATATGCAGAGTTTGTATGAGGGAGTGAAAATGAGGAGTACCACCAGGACTATCCAACCCAGACACCATTATTGATGTTGCAGAATTAAAGTCGTCAAGCTATCGTTGCCACCAGCAGAATAATTTTTCAAGGACTTCTAAAAACCTTTTAACTCCTGTCATGGTTCAAGTAGTTGGCAGTGCCTAAATTTGACTTTGAGCTTCAGATTTGGAAAATCAAGGAATTCAAAGTGAATCTCAGCCAGCTTCCCTTAGCCTCCTGTGACTTTCCCCTCAGACTATAAATGGATCCTGTTTTTGAAAGCAAGCCCAGATTTCCTTAAAACATGTTCCAGTCTCTTGAAATTCACTGAGAGTATATTTCAAATGAAGGCTGCGCTTTTCTCTGCCCCCTGTTTGTGGAGTATCCTCTTTGTAAGCATTCCAATTCCCTCGTATGGGTTAGTGCCACTCTTGCTGAGTACATGTCATGCCCATCATTGAGCATTTCAGCCAGACTCCCCAGATGAATTACAGTCTGACTTTCCATTGGCTACATGTCAAAAGCAAGCTATTCAGGGTCAACTTCCTTGAAACAATCTGCCAACTGGTCTACTGGCCTCCTTAACACAAGTGGAATTACAGGAATCAAAAGAGAGGATGAAGGTCAACATCGTGGGTTCCATTTCCTTTCAGGGCACTTCTTTTCATATCTTTCACATGAACTTTCACACCCTCCATTCTAAATGGAAACTAACTAGAGATAGATTTACACTGTTAATACACTGCCACTTCAACCATTAGTTCCGAAGATGCAATCATTTGAGCAATTTATAAAAACCAATCATATTCTGTTACTATGATAAGTTTCTTTGGTCTCATTGAAGTGAGGTAATTACTTCTTTATATTGGATATGTACCTCTCTGAATGCTACTAAAATACCATTGCATCTGCTTTTTTAGCGAATACCTCCCATTCTTATCTCATATTGGGCTTGCATTCACCGAAAAAAATGTCCTTCGATATTTCATATGAATGGCTGTTCACTCACATCTGGTTCATCTCAAATAGATAGTTTTTTTTTTCTCCCTAAATAAGTGTTTAGGATTATACATTTATCGGTCAGCTTGTCAAGATTTGATTTTTGTCATGTGGTGTATTCACTATCCATTCCAACTTTGGTAATCTAAAATATCTGATCTGTGCTCCACTCATGTTGTTCATCAAAAATGGAAAAGTTTTAACAACAGAGTCTTTTAGTTTACCACTGGAAATTACTTAGAAGGGCATTGGTGCACGAACATTTATCCTTTAGATAATTGGCTATATACCTAATATTTTTAAAACTTACTTTGTACTAGGCTTCATGATAAAACGTTATTTCATGTTATGCTTACAATATGGCAGCGAAGGAAATGTTCCTTTTTTTTTAAGTAGATTAGGAAACCGAGGTTAACGGACATAAAGCTACTTTTAGCAAGATCATGTAAGCTAATTAAGGTAAGAATATATTTACCCAGATTTTTCTCCCACTGCTCCTTGCACCTTACACTCCAGCTGCATCTAATTGCTTATAGTCCCTCTCCACTCCAGGATTTTTTATAACAGTGCTTTGCACGGGCTATTCCCATATTCTGAAGTGCCTTGCACTTTTCATTATGATTCTTTCAACAACAATCTCCTATTGTGTCTTCAACAACAGAGAAAAGTTCAAGTGTCTTTTCTCTAACCTCATAACAGGAATAAGACCTATAGCTCTGAAGATTAAGAAATATTAATATAATGCATGCAATGTGCTAACTACAATTTTATTAAATAACACTTACTATTAGCATCACTGCATTTTATGTATCCCTCGCAACATTACTTGAGACATTTGTTGTTACCCATTTTACAGATTTTTTAAAAAGACATTGAAGGAATTGCTAAAGGCCATATGGATAATAAGGGCAAGAGACCAATGGTTTTGACAATTAGAGATAGTACGTTAAGTACGATAAAGGCCACTGGAAAAAAATCCAACTCCTTACCATGGTTTACTAGGCTTTGTATCAACTGGGCCATGCCTACCTCTTCTAGTTCAGTTCAGACTTACCTTCCACCCCTGACACAGCACTTAGCCACTGGCCTTCCTATAAATCTCCAAATAAGCCTAGTTGGTTTTCACATTGGGGTTCTCACCCTTAATACCTCTTCATTCTGGTTGTTAGTTTCTTCATTTCCTTCCATCTCTGTCTGCTCAATTGCTAGCTTTCATGAACAATGTGGTTATTTTGTTAATTCCCACATAGTGTCACATCACTGTTTAATTTGCTTCACAGCAACCACACATATCTCATTTACTTACGGTTATGCACTTTATGGTCTGTTTCCTCTCCAAATATGAAAGCTCTATAAGGACAGGAGCCTTTTCAATTTCATTTGCTACCATATGTCGTGGACAAAATATAGTATGTAGCAGGTGTCTACTACATTTACATTTAATAAACAAAGAATAGGGTGTTAAAGAAGCATAGTGGGGCAGGCACCTAAATCTTACAAAGAGTGAGGGAAAGTTTTCTGGGAGAGAGGCCATGTCTTAGTCAGCTCTGTCTGTCATAACAAAATACAATACACTGGGTGGTTTAAAGGCAATTTTCTCACTATTCTGGAGGCTAGACACTTGACATCAGGGTGCTAGCATTGTTGAGTTCTGGGAAAGTCCTCTTCCTAGCTCGCTGATGGCTGCCTTCTCACTATGTCTTCACATGATAGAAACAGAAAAACACCAAGACCTCTAGTGTCTCTTCTTATAAGAACACAAATCCCATCAAGGGAACAGAGCCAGACACAGTGGCTGACACCTGTAATCCCAGTACTTTGGGGGTCTGAGGTGGGTAGATTACTTGAGCCCAGGAGTTCGGGGACCAGCCTAGGCAACATGACAAAACTCCATCTCTACAAAATATGCAAAAATGGACCAGGTGTGTGGTGGCACACACCTGTAGTCCCACCTACCCAAGAGGCTGAGGCAGGATGATCACTTGAGCCTGTGGGTTTGAGGCTTCAGTGAACTGTGATCATGCCACTGCACTCCAGTCTGGGAGACACAGCGAGACCCTGTCTCAAGAAAAAACCAAATAAAATAAACAAATAAAATAGAATTTTCATGACCTCATCTAAACCTTATTATTTCCCAAAGGTTTCTTGTCCAAATATTATATTAGAGGCTAGGGCTTCAATATATGAATCTTGAGGGGACAAAATTCAGTTTGTAGCAGGACATGATTATGAAAAGGTAAAATATGAAGGAGCTAATGCAAACCTTGGAGGTGGGAATGCATCGATCACTGGTTCGAAACCGTAGGAGATTTTGCTGCCCTTGCTTCTATCCCACATTGTGAAACATGGGACAATGTCTGGAGACAGGTTTGATTTTTGAAATTTGGAAGGAGTGCTACTGGCATCTAGTAGGTATAGTCCAATGGTATTCCTAAGTACACGGGACAACCACCCACAGGAAAAATTTATCTGACCCAATAGTGCCAAGTTTGAGAAACCTGAGCATGCACTGGTGGCCTTTCCTCAGCAGTTCTCTACCTCCCCAGTCTTTAACGCGCATCTCTTCTCAGTGTTTTCTCTACACCACTCTCAGATCTCTCTTGTTGGCCCAGGTGGCTACTTCCATTCTGAGACAAATTGAAGTCTTCTGTATAGTTTCTGACCTTCAGAGCTTCTCATCTTTCTCAGAAAAGCTGCAGTCAACCGTCAGCCTTGCTCTGGCCCAGACTAGCATATTTCAGAGCTGAAGAGGGCTGAAGTCACACATTATATTATCGTATTAGTCAGAGTTTTCTAGAGGAATGCAACTAACAGGATAAATGTATATATGAAGGGGAGTTTATTAAGAGAACTAACTCACATGATCGCAAAGTAAAGTCCCACAATAGGCCTTCTGCCAGTCAAGGAGTCAGGAAGCCAGTCTGAGTCCTAAAACCTCAAAAATAGGGAAGCTGATAGTGCAGCCTTCACTTTGTGGCCAAAGGCCTGAGAGCTTCTTGCAAACCACTGGTGGAAGTCCAAGAGCCCTATAGCTGAAGGACTTGGAGTCTGATGTTTGAGGGCAGGAAGCATCCAGCACACGAGAAAGATGAAGAACGGAAGATTCAGGCAGTCTAGTCTTTCCACATTATTTTGCTTGCTTTTTATGCTGACCGCGATGGCAGCTGATTAGATGATGCCCACCCAGATTGAGGGTGTCTGTCTTTCCCAGTCCACTGACTCAAATGTTAATCTCCTTTGGCAATGCTCTCACAAATACACCCAGAAACAATAGCTTGCATTCTTCAATCCAATCAAGTTGACATTCAGTATTAACATCACGATGACCAAGGAAGCAGGACTACTTGAGCAAAGCACCGTAAGTACTAACTAAAGAGTGTTAAAGAAAACTCAGATCCTATTTCTCCACATCCTCTCCAGCACCTGTTGTCTCCAGATTTTTTAATGATCACCATTCTAACAGGTGTGAGGTGGTATCTCAATGTGGTTTTGATTTACATTTCTCTAATGACCAGTGATGATGAGCATTTTTTCATATGTTTGTTGGACGCATAAATGTCTTCTTTTGAAAAGCATCTATTCATATCCTTCACCCACTTTTCGATGGGGTTGTTTGTTGTTTTCTTGTAAATCTGCTTTAGTTCATTGTAGATTCTGGATATTAGCCCTTTGTCAGATGGGTAGCTTGCGAAAATTTTTTCCCATTCTGTTGGTTGCCGGTTCACTCTAATGGTTGTTTCTTTTGCTGTGCAGAAGCTCTTAAGTTTAATTAGATCCCATTTGTCTATTTTGGCTTTTGTTACCATTGTTTTTGGTGTTTTAGTTATGAAGTCCTCGCCTATGCCTATGTCCTAAATGGTGTTACCTAGGTTTTCTTCTAGGGTTTGTATGGTGTTAGGTCTTATGTTTACATCTTTAATCCATCTGGAGTCAGTTTTTGTGTAGGGTCTAAGGAAGGAGTCCAGTTTCAGCTTTCTGCACATGGCTAGCCAGTTTTACCAACATCATTTATTAAAAGGGGAATCTTTTCCCCATTGCTTGTTTTTGTCAGGCTTAACAAGATTGGATGGTTGTAAATGTGTGGTGTTACTTCTGAGGCCTCTGTTCTGTTCCATTGGTCTACATCTCTGTATTGGTACCAGTACCATGCTGTTTTGATTACCTTAGTAGCATAAAGTCAGGTCATGTGATGCCTCCAGCTTTGTTCTTTTTCTAAGAATTGTCTTGGCTATGCAGGCTCTCTTTTGGTTCCATGTGAAGTTTAAGGTAGTTTTTTTACAGTTCTGTGAAGGTCAATGACTGAATAAAGAAAATGTGGCGCATATACCTCATGGAATACTATGCAGCCATAAAAAAGGATGAGTTAATGCCTTTTGCAGGGACATGGATGAATCTGGAAACCATAATTTTCAGCAAGCTGACACAAGAACAAAAAAGCAAACAGCACATGGTCTCACTCATAGGTGGGTGTTGAACAATGAGAACACATGGACACAAGGAGGGGAACATCACACACTGGGGTTTGTTGGGGGATGTGGGGTTAGGGCAGGGATAGTAGGGGGTGAGGAGGTTGGGGAGGGATAACATTGGGAGAAATGCCTCATGTAGGTGACAGGGGGATGGAAGCAACAAGCCACCATGGCATGTGTGTACCTATGCAACAATCCTGCAAGTTCTGCACGTGTTCCCCAGAACTTAAAGTATAATAATAAAAAAAAGAGAGCACTCAGATCCAGGATGCAGAGATATGGAAGTGTAGGTTGAGAAATCACTTAGATTCTGTAGAAGCTGGTGCATAGAGTATCCTCTGTACTTCATCTGTCTGCTCATGTCCTCCCTGGTGAGTTCAACAACCCTGAAAAATTAGAATTGGCTCAATCCGACCAACTCAGCAGTGCACAGGTACCAAGAGGCTTCTTTTCCTCCTTTTTATTTAACTTTCAGGAAACCAACTTCAAGGAGATTTTATAGTCTCTTGAAGCCTGGGGAATCCCCCCCACCATACGTTTTTATTATAAAATCCTGATAAAAGCATAAAAAAAATTGATGAATTCTAACCAATTTGAGCTTTCTCATTTATAGAAGCCTGGTAGAAGATGATGAGCACAATTCATTTCTAATGATTTAATTCTAATTAGTATTTATAGCTGGAGTTTAATTCCAATAATACACTGTTAAATGAGTACAGAAATGTATTTATTGATTCATTCATGAATAGCACAACATCATACATTCAGATGCTGTTGAGATAGCTAGGTAGATATATATCCATATATTTTCTACATTTTTCTCACATTCTTTGATTATGATTCTTCTTTTTTATGTTTCATACTGTGATAATGAGTCTTTTAAATTGCTATTTGTAATAAATTTTGGGCAAGATTATTCACTTTTCTTTGTATTTTTTATTTTATGCTCTGAGTGTGGGAACCTACAGAGAGCTACAAATTGAAAGAAACAAACATTTCAGAGAAAACAGACCTCCAGAGCTTTGGAAAGAACACGAATTGAGAATTTGAAGTGCTTCAAGTATGCCAACTAGCCATCATAACTCACTCCCCATTTCAAAAGGGAAAAAGCAAATCAAGATCTGAAAACTTTACAGAGTCTACTGTTTAGTGAGAATGTTTTCATTGTGTGTTGGCTATAATTATTGTTAACATTCATTTTAAGAGCAACTTACTGGTCTCTCATTGAAATTTATCATTCATAATGAGAAAAAATATTTAAACTAATCTCCACTTAATAAATGAGGATTGGCAGAATTAAGTGAACTATTAAATATCTTAAGCTTGTCAGTGGCAGAGCTGGTATGGGAGAACTACTGTGCCTCAACATTTCTGCCAAGACTTTTTGCACAATGCTTCACGCTCTTGAAGGTTATATGTTAAGAATAAATAACTATCGATGTTCAAAAGCCAAATTATGCTGCCATCCTTTGGGACAGTTTCTCTGAGACTCTGGTTTGATACAGAAACTGGGAATGTCAAAATTCAAAGGATGCTTAGAGTTCACATATTCATAGCTCTCAATTTCTTGAATTAGAAAACAATGTCTGGAGTGGGGAAAGCATTCAAATGCCACAGGAATTCTCTCTTTTTTTTTTGTCTCAAAATTAAATGATTAGTATTGTACCTTTTAAATTAAGAAGAAAATTGTTTTACATGGTGAGCAGAAATGACAGCTATATGATGAACAACTATAGATTCTACCAGTTGATAAATAAGGTGTGAACATCTGATCCAAGAATTCTTTCTCTCTTCTTAGTTTAGTATACTTTCAATACAAAAGCATTCGTTCTGCTTGTTGCTTTTTTAATACTAGATTTTACCTACAATCTCATTGTTGTACGTTTTAAGTGTAGTGCACCTCTAACTTATTTAATTTTCTTTAAGCAAATAAACATAGTTTAAGAAGGCTTGAAGACATTCCTATGTCTTATAAAGGTATCTTAAATAATCTAGAGTGATAATAAATATAAGGCAAAAGGAAAATCAAAGTTTTTTTTGTGTGTAAAATCATTCTTCTGAAAGTTGTACTGTGTTACTTTTCTATGCCTTTTATAATGCATTTATACCTCTTATATAAGATATTGGATGTATATTTTAAGCTACTGTATAATCGTTCAACTTGTCAATCATTATTTTCTGAAATCTCACCCTTTTAAACAAAAACATGAGTCATGCTATTATTTATAAATTTTACTGCATTTCATCTTTTAAAAATAATAAAACACACAATGGTAATAGTACCATTCTTGAATCAAATGATTGAATGTGCTAATAATAGTAATAATAAAAAGAATGGATTTCATAGACTCAATTTTCTAGAACTAATGATGATTATTAATCATGATTAAGCAATGAATATTCATAATGATGTATAATTTAGAGTCTTGGTCTCTGTGATTTAAAATTGCTCAAAAGTGCTCAAGAACATAGGTAAAATTCATGGAAATATAATTCCTGAAAATAAAAATAATGTCCATCAATCCATCCTTCCTTCCTGAAAATGAAATTTTTCATAAAACATATAAACTGGGCATTGTCTTTTTGTAAATTTTTTAGCAACATGTATTATGATAGATTGAAAAATAGGGTTCCAGTTGCTAAGTGAGGACCTCAGAAAGAAAAGGAAAGCATGATCAGTGGAGATATGGAGACATAAAGAAAGAGGAAAATAAAGAATACTCTTGTACTTTCTCCATGTTCTTTTTGTGGTAGCTTGGTGTAATACCAAGAGTGTAGATTTGGCATCAAGCAGAATTGAGTATGCTAAGTGACACACCAGCATTCTTCCTGTTCCAGGAACATGCCAAGCTTGTCACTGCCTCTGAATCTTGAGCTTGACAGTGGCTCTATTTTGAATGTGATTCCCTGTGACCTTTGCAAGCCTGACTCATTACTATGAAAAGTTCTGCTTAAATATTATAAAGATCTTACTGAACCAATCTCTCTGAAGTAGATTCCTGTGACGGTTGATATTAAGTGTCAACTTGACTGGATCGAAGGAGGCCAAGTATTGATTCTGGGCGTGTCTGCAAGGGTGTTGCCAGAGGAGATTAATATTTGAGTCAGTGGACTGGGAGAGGAAGACCCACCCTCAATGTGGGTGGGCACTGTCCAGTTGGCTGCCAGCATGGCTACAAAAAGCCGGGAGAAGAAGGTGGAATAAGCTGGCTTGCTGAGTCTTCAGGTTTTCATCTTTCTCTGGGCTGGATGCTTCCTGCCCTTGAATACCAGACTCCAGGTTCTTTGACCTTTGAACTCTTGGATTGAAACCAGTGGTTTGCCAGGGGCGTGCGGGCCTTTGGCCACAGACTGAAGGCTGCAGTGATGGCTTTCCTACTTTTGAGGCTTTGGGACTCGGACTGAGCCACTACTGGCTTCCTTGCTCTCAGCTTGCAGAGATCACCATGTGATTGTCTGAGTCAATTCTCCTTAATAAACTCCTTTTCACATATACATATACCTTTTTAGGTCTGTCCCTATGAAAAGCCCTGACTAACACAGCTTCCCACATACTTGGTGTCAGTTGACCCTGTAAATTTCCATTGCCTCCATAAAACAAAATTAGAGAAATACCAGCAAACCGTAAAACACATAAACTTTGAATAATTATATAAATATCAGCAATTTTCTCTGTGACATAAATGTATTAATACTGCTTCCAATCATGTCTAACTTACCTTTATAAAGTGGCTAAGGTACTTAAATAATCTGCCTCATTATGTCTTAAAATGTCTGAAAATTCTTTTAATTGTATTTGAAAAAAAAAGTTCTAATACAACTAACAAGTCATTTCATGCAGCACCTGAACACCTAAGGTGGATCTAACAGACTCATGTGCACATTAATCCATGATACCACATAAGTAAAATGAAGTGCTGCATTTGCTATTTATGCTTGAAATCTATGCATAAACAATTCAATGCAAGTGCAGGTGATTGATGAATAAAACATCACTGATCAAGCTGGCTGCATCTACATTTTTGCTTAATCCTGCTGGTTTAATTTGTTTTGGTGTTCTTTTTTTTTTTTTTGATGTATGATATTGTTTTCACCTGAGGTGGATAAATATATATTATACATAGGAAAAATGAACAACATAAATGTAAATACCTGAAACAGGTCAGAAAGTTGGTCAGCTGCTTTCTAATATTATGCTTCTAGAACCGAGAAACATAAAAATAACTTCCCAATTGCAGCCCCAGAGAAAAAATGTCCTTGCCACTTTAAAACAGAGTCCACCTCAAAAGAAGTCTGTGTCAATAGATTAATGTATTTTTTTTTTTTTTTCATTTGAAATGGAGTTTTGCTCTGTCATGCAGGCTGGAGTACAGTGGCGCGATCCGGGCTCACTGCAACCTCCACCTCCCAGGTTCAAGCGATTCTCCTGCCTCAGCCTCCCGAGTAGCTGGAATTACAGGCGCATGCCACCATGCCCAGCTAATTTTTGTATTTTTAGTAGAGGCAGATTTTCGCCATGTTGGCCAGGCTGGTCTCAAACTCCTGACCTCAGGCAGTCCTCCTGCCTTGGTCTCCCAAAGTGCTGGGATTAAAGGCACGAGCCACCGCATATTCTTATTCATTGTTACTATGCTTGGAAAAATTACACATAAAGTATTATTAAAATATATACAAGTACCAGAGTTTGTACAACATTCTTTTAGGCAGAATAATTGTGAGCAATAATCTTTTGTGCAGGAGAGAAACTAGCATTTTAGTAAGTCAGGTGGCATTGAGGGCTGAATAAAGCATCAAATTAGTCACAGATCTCATGGCATGTGTCTGCCACAGTAGACCAGTTTGAATTTGTCCCCTCCATGTTTAATAATTTCCATCTAAATGCCACATTTTTTTTTTCTTTGAGATAGAATCTCGCTCTGTCGCCCAGGCTGGAGTGCAGGGGCACAATCTCGGCTCACTGCAACCTCTGCCTCCCGGGTTCAAGCGATTCTCCTGCCTCAGCCTCCCGAGTAACTGGGACCACAGGTGTGTGCCACTCACCTGGCTAATTTTGTGTGTGTGTGTGTGTGTGTGTGTGTGTGTGTGTGTGTGTGTGTGTGTGTTTAGTAGAGAG